>JAOBAY020074950.1:0-11369 GCA_025331085.2 Zoanthus sociatus
AAGTAATTTGGTGTTTCGTTGTTTAACACTTTATACATTAAAATTAATTTTGACACTTTGTGCTGATGGTCGAGTGTATTCCACTTTAGTTGTTTAAAGAGACCATCGGCATTAGTGTCATAGTTTGAAAAGGTTATAATACGGGCTGCGCGATTCTGAAGTGGAGGAGGCAGGGTTAGGGAAAGAGGAGGGGGAAAGGTGAGGGATAGAGGAGAAGGGAGGGTGAGGGAGAGAGTAGGGAAGGGTGAGGATGAAGGAGATGGGAGGGGGAGGAAGAGGGAGGAGGGAGGCTGAGGGGAAAAGTTAGGGGGGAGTAAAGACTCCCAAATCTTTATTGCGGGGAAGAAAATTCTAAGCTGTACCGATCTGGGCGTGGCTCAGTCTATCTAAAATCCAACAGTTGCCATGCAAAAGCAAATATGCATACAACATTTCAATAACTTAGTGAAGCAAAAGATTGCAGCATCAAGCACTTATGATAGTGAGCAGAAAGGTCCAAAAGGTCTTGCAATTTAACAAAATGTGAAATGTCGTTTCTGACATCCTAATTGGTACCAGATTCTTGAATTTTTAAGAGGTACGGCGTGAATCCCCACCTCAAAAAAGTTGGGAGTTTCCCAACTTCCCCACCCCCCTCTCTCTACCGGTTCTTTTTTTAATAACCTTATACCGAAATATATTTCTCTCTAGTACTTACCCAAGGAAGAACTGTACACCCCGCCTATGAACATCAAGGTCCGGGATAACAGATCTTTTGGGCGTAAGCCTGTTGTTGGTATTCACTCCCTCAAGTCTTTGAGTCGGTTTAGACGCGAGACCCCAGGTCAGGAGGATACAACAGATGCACCTGGTGAGTAGAAATGGTTTCCTTTTATTTAAGACCGTCGACCAGATTGTGCTGTTGATAGAATTATGTGAAATATTTACCTTTTCTTTAACTGAGTCACTTTGAATGTTTAGTTTAGGTCTAATTATTTTATATAATATATTTCATGATCATGATTAAAAGTGGTAAATAAACAATTTCATTCATTTCATTCATTCATTCATTTAAGACGCTCTATTGGAGTTAAATTTCAATCTTGAGCTGTCTATGTTTTGGTTGCGTCTCACGAGGGATTAACTGTTGCGTGTCATCTAACACTTCTTACTGATGATCAGACAAATTTCAATCTTCAGTTCCTTACACTATACCAACTTCTGAATATTAAAGTTTCAATCTTTGAGTTGTTTTAATTGTAGTGTCTCTCACAAAGAACTGACGTATTGTCGTCATCTCCTTACACTACTGATGATCGTACTAATTTGAATCTTCAGTTCTTTGACTACTAACTGATGATTCTATAAACATTTCAATTTTGAGTTGTCTAAACTTTCGTTGCCTCTCACGAACGGCTAATACTCGGACGTCAGCGTTTTACACTACTAACGGCGATGATGATAAAAACTTAACTCAACGCTTTTTGCTATGCAATAAATATGCTACCCTCAAGCCCTCATTCAACTAAATAATCAGTTCCCGTTTTTTGATTATCGTAGTCGAGAATCATACGGGCCAACGAGGACCTTCACACATCATGGACATCAAGGAGGAGAAGAAGAAGAAAAAGGTAAGGAAGATTTACTATCACTTTTAAATAAAATAGTTTTTGAATAGACTACTTCTACAGCTCAAGTCTGAAAATGTGTTCACGGTGTTTTACAGTAGTCACAACGATTGCCTAAAGATTTTAAACTTTGTTTTACAGTAATTACAACGATGACCTAAAGACTTTTTACCTTGTGTTATCTTAGTTACGCGTATAATGAATCATAACTTGTTTGTTTAATTAGCTTGTTGTAATGGATTGAATTTCCTGGTTTAGAATCAACTTATATTATTCTCTCCTAAGGCTTAGGGTTTTCTCAAAGTATATGGAATCTTTCCTCACAAAACTACGTTTGAAAATAAAATCTTAATACCATACACGTTATATGGAAAGATTAGAGCTCATTTTCTTATTCGTGGAAAGGTGAACTATCTAAATCTATAGCGATTTGTTTTACCTTTTAGGTCAAAATATATCTTTCTTAATGTGGCACGTTTTGTGCTTCACTAGATGAATAATTTCAAAAAAAAAATGGAATTATAGATAAAACAGAAAGGTGAACAGCTTTCGTACATCACTGACTTTTAGAATGGTGAAAAACCTTTAACACCACAATTCTTGGTTTACCGTGGTAGCTTGAACCTCTTAAATGTAACGACAAATTAGTCACGTATGTTACCCTTAAACATGATAGAAAGCGGTTATGTTTAATAGCTGGTCCACAGTCCTTTTCCGGACTATAGTTTGCTGTGGATTGCATATATTATTTCATTCTTTTAAACTTGTAAATTCTACTACAAAACGCCACAAACAAGTGGACCACGTTCGTGTATGACTGGCTAACCTCCCGCTCAGCTGAAACTCACATTATCATTTTTCAAATTACGGCTTTTTGCAGGAGGAGGTGGAAGAAGACATTGACTGGTGGTCCAAGTACCATGCGTCAATCGGAGATTTTGCTAAAGCTGGAACGTACTTAGACAAAGGCTATGCCAAGCTCATTGTAAGTTTTGGAATTGCTTTACTTGCTGTTACATCAAGAAATATTTCTGCCTTCACCAGATATAAGTTTTCTTTCTTTCTTGTTTTCTGTTTTGACTTTTGATGTTTTCGTTTGGGGCATGCTCGCTTTTTAAAGTGCGTATATGAAGTAAAAAACCAGTTTGGCTCAATTGTTAGTTTAAGTTCTCCATACCCAAAATATCCAGTTTGTAACGAGCAAAAGAGTTTCTCTGTAATTTTATGCTGGTTTAAAATATCGAAAAAAGCGCTTCAATGTGTCAACAATCAGACTTTAACGGATATAACGTAGCCAGTGGTTGCAAGTGTCATGGAGAAGAAGAAAGCAAAAAGAGCTGGAAAATGAGAGGGACGGGGTAAAAAAAAAGAATGTTTTCGCTGTCTTTTCAACGAAGCACGCAAGAAGAAACAAACCCTGTCCCGTGTAGTTGCAATTGGAACCTTTCGCTACTTAGAGCCAAATTCGTTACCAGTCTCTCGTGATACCTGTTTGGACTTTTTTAGCTACTTCAAGCAGCGAAAAACGGCCTTTAAAATATATTACCAAGTCAAATATTGTATTTCGTACAATGAAAGTTTTTTAATCTTTCATTTTCTACAAAAAAAGGTTACTTCTTATGCACTTTAAAGAGTTCAAGGAAAACGTTTCCCTGACGTCATAAACGAGCAGTTGTGAGACAAAGCAATAAAAAAGTTCCAGGCTTCAGCAGGATTCGAACCCATGCCCTCTGCAACTGATTCCAGTGCAGCACTTTAAGCAGTTGATCTATGAAGCCCCAACTGGGAGAAGAGATCTTTTTAGTGGGTTTATCGATACCACTTGATCGTGAGGTGTAGAACGATTGTTGAGATTGAGTCATTGTTTAAACTTCCTTCCAGGTTATTTTTCACTCGATTATAACTTCAGTCTGGAGAAAAGAGGCTTTTAATGAACCTCACGAATTAGAGCCCATTAATATATGCAACATTTATGCGCGTGACTGTTGCCATGCAACATAAACGGCTTGGTTACTAAGCCACGAAGGAAATGTCATCATCACGATATTTTCGTTGACCCCGTGTAAGAATACATTTTGCCCAGACGCCAAACTCATCATCAACTTCAGCAGTTTGAGAATCTTTGAATTGTGAAAACACATTGACAACACTGAACTCTTTCCAGGTATCTAGGAGCTAACATTCAAAATGGTCTCGTACTTTGCGAAGCGACGTCGTGTTCTGGATCGAGTGCAAGATTTAACCAATAGGAAACATTCTTAAGACAATGCATTTACGTGCCCGTGATTCTTAGTTCGTCGACTTATACAATTACTGATAGACCACTTTTGTGCGTTGTGATGTCGTCATGACTCAGCTTTTCATCCTTATGAGTCCAGATCAATGAGAACGGAGTAGAATCCCGGTATGATCTCATGAAGTTTCAACCCAGAGCTAGTTTAGATGTTATGTGGAGTGAGGCTTCATTTGCATCAGTAAAAGCTCTTTTGGGATCGAATTTGAATTGATAAAATATTTATAATCTGCATATACCATATTTGCTTGTGTGTAAGTAGAGGTTTTGGAATTTGAAAATTGACATAAAACTGACTTTGAAGTATACACGAACAAGCATTGTAATACCTTCCCCAAATTTCAAAAATTCCAAAATTTCAGTACTAAGATAAGAGAATCGCAGACCAGAAGGTATAAAATAAAATAATTCGGCTTTTTTTTTTGTATCATTATGAGAATAAAATGCGATGGACGTGACCGAAGACGATCAGTTATATTAAGCAGAGGACGATAACCAATCCAAGGTGACAGATGAGTTGGGAGATTGTGACATTTATGACGACGGACTCACTGAAGAGCAGTTAAAAGATCTTTTTGACGAAAGCGGTGACGGATACTTCCTTGGTTTTTAACGGCTCGTTTAAGAACGACCAAATACCATCACTGATAGTTTATCGATTTATGACTGTTCGAATATTTAATGTTTAAATGGTATATACACTTTAAAAAAAGCGAATTTTTTTTAAAAGTAGGTTCAAACATGGGGATCGACTTATACATGCACAAATACGCGGTAATATTCATTGTATGATTTTGGGCTAGTTACATGCACGATATAATGGACGAGAAATTTGAATAATACTCGATGCGAAGGGAAGCAGAGTGCAATATTCAAATTTCTCGTTCATTATATCGCCCGCCCGTGGGTGTATTTGTAAACAAACCACTCGCACCCAGTAACTAAAGCTAAAAAGCTAAATCTCGCTTTTCGAGCCACGTGTCCCATGGATCCGGCGCTTATCTCTGGTTTCTGTAGTGTTAAGAGGACGAGAGTCTTTGACTTCCCCTGGACGGGACACTAATTCTTCGCAGGTTAGCTCCCAGCGAAAGCTTGTACTCATTTACCTACGCCGGAAGGATGGAAAGCTGAGTTGGCTTAGGTGGAAATAAGGTCACACAAATATTCGAATCTCGGCAAATTGCCACGATCGAACTTGGGGACCGTGTGGTTGAAAAGCAGAGCTCTTACCAACTGCGCCAACTACGTCAGCCCTTACATCCAGTAAAAAACCCTTAATTAATTCTCCAACTTTTAATGTAGTTGTAATTAAGTTTGTTTGTTTTTTTTAATTTCTTTCAAGGTTTATGACACGGAGCTGGAGAAAGTAGACCCGTTTTCTGGATTCCAAGACTTTTGTGATACTTTTTATTTTCACCGTGGAAAAAAGAAGACCAGCGAAGAGCAAACGGTGGTTGGAGAATTCAAGGTTGGTGAAACAGAAACAGAAATAGCAAACTCTGCTTATTGTGGATTTCAGTCTATCGCTTTTGCGCTTGTTTTACTGTGATCAATAAAACTATTTTTGTCCTCAACACCATTTTCTTTGCAGGGTTCATTTTGTGTTTACCCACTACCTAGTGATCCCAACGAGACTCTTCCACCGCGTGTCATCAGAAACTTACCACCTAGTGAACCGGTTGAGTGCATGATCAGACTGTATGTCATCAAGGTAGGGCTCTCTACCATTGGATAAAATCATTATACTCTCAGCAAAATATCCTGTTTCTGATTGGATAATTGCGAATATATAAACAAGTTGTAGAGTGCATTTCTTGATTTATTTTCGCGAGTAATGTTTTGAAGTTCTCAATGCGCGAAGAATGATTTTACAACAAAAACTTACTAAACAGTGGTTGGAAAACAATGTTATGAAAGCTGTTTTCTATCTGTTTAATACTGTTCTGAAAGGCCGGCAGTTTGGAATTGATAAAACTTGTACGACATGAATCGTTTTGCTCGAGTTGAAGGTATGTCAAACCGTTTACCCCGAGCGAAGTCTTATTAATGCGAGTCATCAAAGTTGTTTACAATTTCAGCTTTAAGAACCTTTTTTTTGAAACCCTTTTTACCCGTTTCGGATTTGTCTACACAAGTAAGATAACACTTAAATCTATTTTCAATTTAAAAAAATGAACAAGTATTGAGTCAATTTGATTTGGGAGATCCGATTTTTTGTTCTTCGTAGATGAGCAATTAGTGAAGTTAACAACAAATTATCTTACTAGTAATAGCTATCGAAAAGTGCCAGCGAACGAGAAAAAAGTATAAGAACAACTGAACTGAGCTGTGCAAGTACTGAAAACTTGTGCTCGCATTTTACTATTTGAAAAAAACACTAAACTGTATTTTACGAGTGAAAACCATTCGAACATAAAAAAAATTTTTGTACCATTTTGTTTTGTCTATTAAGATGTTTCTCTTTTACGCCAGTCTTCTTCTGACACTTGTCAGATAAAATGAACAAGCCGCTTTTTGTTCACCGTGCTTCCTTGTCGTCATAAGGATAAATCACTATGATTGGTCCATTCGAGGACAAAAGGCGTCTTTGGTATTACGTCATAAAATCCTTCATTACTTACATCTCTCCGGATCACACTGTTCTGTGATGCTGCCACCTTGACAGCGACCACGATTACAAATGCTCATGCAACTATGATTATCTTTAACAGGCTAACGACTTAATGCCTCAGGATGCCAGTGGATTGGTAAGTAAAGCCAAAGTAAACCATGTAATCTTTGCTTTTAATTTTGTCTCAATACCTTATGTCCCTGCGTTTCTAATAGGATTATAAAAAAAAACAATTTTGAATGATAAAATTGATTTTCGAAACATGGCTTGTTAAACTGAATTCGTCCATGTAAGGTAATCCAGATTACGGAATCCAGAAAATATTTGCTTTTGGATTCCGGAATCAACTATTTGGAATCTGGAATTCAGGTTTAGGAATTCAGAATCCCGGAAAACAGACTGTTTGGAATCCGGAATCCACTGAGGTGAAATCTTAAATCCAGTATCTGAGATCCGGAATCCACGTTATGGAATTCGGAATCCACTGAGGTGGAATCTTGAATCCAGTATCTGGGATCTGGAGTCCTCATCATGGGATCCAGAACCCACTAAGGTGGAATGTAGAATCCAATACCTGAGCTCCGGAGTCCACATCGTGAAATCCTTATTCCACTGAGGTTGAATCTTGAATCCAGTACCTGGGATCTAGAGTCCACATCATGGAATCCAAAATTCCCTGTGGTGGAAACTTTAATCCAGTATTTGGATCTGGAGTCCACATAACGGAATCAGGAATATAAGACTGACACAGATAACCTTACAGTGCACGACTAAATCCTAATTCCAAGCCAAGTTGCCCATGGAGCCGTGCACCGACGCTTATCTCTTGGTTTTTGCAATATTTAGCTGATGAAAGTTTTTGACTTTCCCTTGACGGAAAACTAATCCATTGTTAGTTAGCTCCCAGCAGCCACTGGTACTCGCTGAAAAGGATAAAAAGCTGCGCTAACTTGGCAGAAAAGGTCACACAAAGATTCAAATCTCATCAGAGTCGGGGATCAAACCTGGGACTTTGTTGTTGGAACTTAGATTTCTTAATAACTGCGCACTGATGATGTGAGGCCTATTTGTTAATTATAATGGGTGTTTTACAAGAAATGCATGGCTCTGTGACGGTTTTTCTTACCCAGTATTTTGACTGTTAGAGCGCCTACGACTTTGTATAAACTGCACGTAATGATATGGACGCCAATAGTTAATCAATAATTCTAATGCAGAATTCCAGTTTTACTTGTCTTTGTTCGTGTACTTCCGTAAGTTGTATGTTAATGAACCGCATTCACTGAAATCAAAAAGCTTACCTTAATTATTCTAACAATTGATTTGTTGTTGTTGTTTTTTCTTGCAAGTCCGACCCCTATCTCGTTGTTTTGCTTGGAAAGACAAAGATGAATGAGAGGGACAACTACGTGCCAAACACTCTAAACCCAGTCTTTGGAAAGTAAGTTTGGATGGTTTTATCTGATATACACATTAACATAACTAATAGCTAAGCTAGCTAGCTAAGTCCTTTACGAGCCCTATGGCCCATAGAGACGGCGCTTATCTCCGGTTTCTGTAGTGTTAAGCGGATGAAGGATGTCAGACAAGGATGGGAGAGAAGGACGTGATAGAATAAAGCAATATCAGGCGATATAACACTAGGATAGGATGTAATAGAAGGGTTCGATAAAATAATGCAATAGCAGGATTCGCTAGGATGCGATAGAACGATGGGATAGAAGTACCCGAAAGAAGGATACAATTGAAGGATGCAGAAGAAGGATATGATGGAAAGGGAGCACATTGAGTAAATTGAAGGATGCGATAGAAAGACGGAGTAGAAATATTGGATAGAAGCTACCTAAAAAAAGCTAAATCCTTTACGGGCTAGGTGGCCCATGAAGCCGGCGCTTATCTCCGGTTTCTGTAGTGTTATGCGGATGAGAGTCTTTGACTTTCCCTGGAAGTCACACTAAGTTATAGCAAATAAGTATCCAACGGTAAGTATTCCCACGCCTAAAGGCTCGTGTGTATACGGAAAATACAAGTGACGTGTGGTTTATTCCACGATTTCCCACTCGAAACCATTGCTTAACCACTATCTATATTTAAGATACTAGAATTTTAACATTATAACTTTTACTGATCTTATTTCAGGATGTTTGAGATGACTGCTACTATTCCGATCATCAAGGATCTTACGATACGTGTCATGGACTACGATCTTGTCAGCAAGGACGATTTGATTGGCGAGACCACTATTGATCTTGAGAGCAGGTTTACGTCCAAGTTTAGGTCTTGGTGTGGATTACCCCAAACATACTGCACGTAAGTAATTTCATGACGATATGGGAAACCTATCCTGTTTACAGGTATTTCAGGGTTCAAAATAGCCACCAGTTTCTGGCGATAGCCGGATTATTATACTAGATTTTTATGGCGATTTTTATTTCCACTACATAGTTCAATGCGGGGTTATTGGCAGCTTTCTTCCAAATTAGTACTAGATGAAATATCCAATGCGCTTTTATAAAGGAGATTGGTTTTATAACCTTTTCTTTACTTTCCCCCATAACAACTGATATTGAGTTTGAAACGCGTTGTAAACATGGCCATTTCGAACAATACTTAACTGAGACGTTAATTTCAAAGTTGTTAGAGTGGACTGGTTAGGAAAACTGGCAAACTACAAAAAGGATTACAATGTTTCTTTGTTTCATGCTGTGTGCACGATCACGGTGAGGATCTTTTGTTCTTGATGTGATGCTTCATTAGTCTATTGGCTGCTTGTTCATTTACATCTAAAAACCTTTATTTGTGCACGGTCAATGTCATATTTCAATAGGGAAAAGGAGAACAAAAACATATAACAAAGACAGTCATCACATTTCCAAATCAGTCGACTCTACTAACTTTGGTTAAGTTATAAC
This sequence comes from Zoanthus sociatus, assembly GCA_025331085.2. Classification (NCBI taxonomy): domain Eukaryota; kingdom Metazoa; phylum Cnidaria; class Anthozoa; order Zoantharia; family Zoanthidae; genus Zoanthus; species Zoanthus sociatus. Next base: position 9,424 of record JAOBAY020074950.1, read on the forward strand.
GTCATTGTTTACACGCAAACCCTCAGGTCTTAAGAATCGTCCCGATTATATGTGCAGGTCAAGATATTGCGAAAGAGAAGCCTCAGTGATTGCAGGCTGCAACGGGATTCTTCCGTTGAAGAAATAGTTTTTATTCATCGCCTTAGTCTCTCAATAAGGTATTGTTACGAAAGGCCTTATGGGGCTTTCGCCACTACGTCATGCCCCTTGATTGTCCAAAGTAACCATCCATTTGTAACGTCGTTCCTAATGGAAACAACTGTAGACGAAGAGTAAATTAATATTAAAGTAAACGCACTTAGTGATTTTCATTAACCCGTGAAATAAACTTTAGAATATCACACCATGTATTGTGTGTACCGAAATGCTAGGGACATTCTTGAATGGACTCTCGATACGGTAGGGACATAAACAGCTGATCATATGTATCGCATTGTCGCTGCTAGTGACATCTGAAGATTACACTGTGTTCCGAATAGGAGGCTGAGTCACATGCAGTCATTGACTGCCCATTTTTTTTTATAATGAAAATTGGTGAGTGACGTAAAAACTATTGATAATACTTAAAAGGGTGGTCTATTTTGCGGTGTGTCAGGTCTGGCCCCAACCAGTGGCGTGATTGCCAAACACCTAAACAGATCTTGGACGATTGGTGCGAGAAACAGCACATGGCTAAGCCTCAGTATCTTGGCAACACGCAGTTAGCCCTTGAGAGCAAGATATACAACCTGCAGGAGTTTGGTGAGTGCTTTTACGGAAAACGAATTTTAAGAATTGCCTGCTTTAGTCGCTCTCCTTCCTGCTTCATGCTACGGTTAGCTTCTGAGGTTTTTATATTAAAGTTTTTTGTACAATTTTAGATGTATAGAAAGGTTGTTCTGCGATAATATTTAACAACTATCTCTCAATGGGGAGGTGAATAGTGGTGGATATATACCGAGTCGCGAAGCGTAGGGGGATAGTTGTTTTGGTGTTTACCAAAATAATGATAAAAATGCACTTTATTTTCAAAGAAACAATACAACATAAACCTTGCTTCTGTTTTTTAGCACACGCGCTTCCTGTCATTTTGACTTCCGCCTCAAAATCAACTAATAGCCTCGGATATCGCGAGTTGCAGGAGCCAATCAGAACGCGCGAAAATGGATATCGGTTGGTTTGGTAAATACTAAAATTGGTTATCACCTAGTTTTAAAATAGAAGAAATGTGGTCATAAACGTTTTGTTGTAGAATATCGATTGCGAAATCAAGCAAACAATTTTCAAAACACCTTGGTAAAAAATTAAGGATTAGAAAAACGCAGTTTTCTTTGCATTTACATACAACATACCTTTTTCTTCGCCGTTTGAGGAGAAAAAATAAAACAACACAGAGAATGGCCACTGTGAGTAGCGAGCATATAATTGCTGCAACCGTCGAACCACTAGATGCGCCAGTATTGGAGTTTCCTAGTATAAAATTATTATCATCTTTGGGATTTGAAACTGCAGCTCTGTCTACAAACATACAAATACAAATACAAATATATACAAGTTCTCCCCTCGGGGCTTTTCGGAACCTGTTTACACGTATACAAAGGGTCAGACAGTTGAGGGTCTTAGATAGTCCGCAACAGCGGCTCACATACAAAAATTATTAATAACCGTAATTGCCCTCAGTACTAGTGAAGAAGACAGACCACAACACCGGGATCACTACCCTGCTCTTTTCGACAAATGTCTGGGTTCTTTTAAGTCTCTCGATAGAGTGTCGAGAGACTGGACCTACGGTTTAACATCTTAATCCGAGAAGTCGCGAAAATCTAACCGTTTGCAGATGTTAGAGCAAAGGCAACACTTTCTCCTCAATTATTTTAAGACCCTCAGTCCGGCTGGGAATCGAACCCGAGCCTCCCGCAAAACATCAAAACTTATAAATCAATCATATAAAGTTTTCAAAACATTTG
>JAOBAY020074960.1:0-11369 GCA_025331085.2 Zoanthus sociatus
TATCTTCACTGAGTGAAAATATGGAAAATACGAGTGTTTTAGTTTCCGGTAAAACACTATTATCCATATAATAAATAGTAATATCCAATAATAAACCATCTAGCACAACAAATGCTGAAAAACAGAAAAGTCCCTCAGAATAAAAATCTCCCACTAGAGCATAATCAGGTGCTTAAAAACTCGGTTTGTCAGTGTTAGTTGCTCTGTGTATTATTGTAAATTATTTTCAATAAAAACTCTTCACTAAATAAAAGCTTCCCCTAATCAAATATAAACCAAAATCCATGCCTGCAATCAAATTGGCTTATTTGTATTCTGGATTTGTATATTTGAGATTTTAAAGCATCCTGGTTGGAGAAGGAGAAAAATGTTATACCCGTTTTTAACAATATATTTATAAATAAATATATCAATCAATAAAAATGTATAATATATTTTATATATTATATTGTTCTGCAACAAATTTGACAAAGAGGAAAATTTCCTTACTAAGAATTTATTTCAATTCAGACTCCAAAACATTTCAATGCTTAAAAACAATTTGCTTTTTCTCACAGAATCCTCACAAGTCCACACGAGCAAAGACCCCCTGTTAGGCACCCCCATGACCGCAATGATTGTTGGTATTGCTGGAGGGTTTTTAGCCTTACTCATCATGATCGCTGCTGTGTTTTGCGCCGTAAGAAGAATACAGAAGAGTTCAGCAGCAACCAGCACTCCTCCAAACAGCAGGCCGACTAGCGGTGACCATCCTTTGGAGCTTTCCATGGTAAGCATCATTTTAAAACAATTATCCCCCGGAGTGGAGGTGACTATTGGTGGATATTTACCAAGCTGCGCAGCGGGATAATTGTTTTAGTATTAATTTTTAGTTGCTTTTTTGTTTTTAAAGGGGTTTGTTCCTCGATTATTTAAAGAATAAGAATTTCTTCCGAAACGCAAAACGGGAAACCAATTTTTTACGGATGAGTGGCCAAGGTGAATAAGCGCAGGATATTCACTGTTTGATGAGCCAATCAGAAGAAGCAAAAAGTGCTATTCACCTGCTAGGTTAATATTAAATTAGAATATACTTGTCAACTCTTTATAGACGTCTGTATTCGTTCTATCATTCAAGCAACAAAACAGGTGGTTAACGAAGCTGAAAGAACTATGTGCTGTTATCGTGAGACGATTTTCGTTACATAAGGTGTCAACCAGGGTATTACAGCTATCAGTGAAACATAGTGACTTAATTGTCAAGTGAAAGATGGCCAAGCCATTTTTCCTTCGAGTCTGGATCACTTTGTTGTTTTTTGGTCAGGAACAGTTAGCATTTAAGGGGTATTTAAGGGAGTTTCAGCGATATTCAAACTTGAAGTTTCAAATGATCGATATTTCAGCACGTTATTAACGATAGATAACTATTATAGTTGAAAGCTTTTCTCATTGTGCTCCAAACCCAAATAAAAGCTGATACCTTTGCCTAGAAATGGAAACTGTCGCCCATAAAATTGCATTCAACTGCATTTTACTATTTGTAACTAATTTTTTTCCATTGACAGCTTAATCCACACTCTGCTGAACATCCATTATTGAGCTCTCAGCTGTCGACGGACAAACCGTATGGCGGAGGTGCAATTTCACCAGGAAGTCACAGCAGATGGGAATTTCCTAGGGAACGTCTAAAACTTGGACCAGTTCTGGGATCTGGAGCATTTGGAGTGGTCATGAAAGCCCAAGCGGAAGGAATTAAAGGATGTGTGGGATCACTTCCTGTTGCTGTCAAGATTGTAAAAGGTTTGTAGTTGCAGAAATTTAATTTGTAAATCGTTTAGTGCATATTTGGCACTGTAATGGGCACAGTTATGAAATAATTAGTATCAAATGAAAAAGGATGACTTAAGCAAACTGGCCATAGATTTTAAAACCAAAGTATTCAATCGGTAATATTTGGCTTTTTATAGCGAGGATAAACAGAAGCCAAGAATGCAAGTTAAATTTCAAGAATAAGCTCACTGCTTTCGTGACAAATGTCTATCATGTCTGAATATTGCACTACATGTATATAAATTTCTAATTTAAACCAGCTAGTTGATAAAGCATCCTTTTTCTTTCTTATTTTTTCTTCATACCAATTTTAATTTAGTTACTGTTCGCGGCGGAAGCAAGGGGTGAGGGAAGCACTGCCCTTCAACCCCCCCTCCTTCCCAACCCCCACTAACTTTTTAAAGTGGTCGTTTTCTAGTGTATATACTACTGTAGAAAGACTTTTTTATATATTAGGGTGAACCCAAGTACCCCTCCTGGGATTTTTCATCTTCCGCCGCCCCTATAAAATGCCTTAAATTGATCTAGGATTTCATAAAGCCAAAAGAAATTTAAAATTTCTCTCTTTGTTAGTTTATTAAAAGCGCTAAATATATATACGTACAATTTTACAATGTACAAAAATTGCTACACAACCTTTTTAAATTCACAATCATCACTCCAGCTTTGTTATGGCGTTAATCTTTATCTTGTGTATTTACATAAGAGTAAAAAGACATTTTAAAGCTAAATGGACAAAACTCTAACGGCCGGTTGTATTCCTCCTTCTTAAAACAGAATCCGACAGTGATACTTCAAAGAAAGATCTACTGGCTGAACTGGAATTACTAAAACTTATCGAGCCCCATCCAAATGTGATCGGTTTGCTTGGATGCTGTACACGTTCAGGTAAGGTCTTACATTGACAGAAATTTTACAGGAGCAATTTCAGAATTCACAGCCAGTATTGTACTTGACTTAGCAGCAAGACGGAGAGTAACATTTTTGCCCCCTCACAATGTCTCATCCTGCACATCGTGCACGAAAGAGATAAAAAGGTTTCTGCGCTTCATATCTAGCAGGTAGATTCTAGAGAGGTTTCCCCTTCAATCAGTGTGAGTAGACCGAGGAATAATCAAATTTGAATGAAGGTTATTAATTCGAAACAACTTTCGATGGAAATCAAATATCAGAAAATATGAATAACTATCTGCTCCACAATTCAAGAACTTTCAAAAATATAAACCATGCAATGATTCTAATAGTCTTGTTTACATCTTTGTTGTTCTTCTCCAGAGAGCCTGATGGTAATTGTTGAGTTTTGTTCTTACGGAGACCTCCAAAGTTATCTGCGTAACAGCCGCGGCATTCAGGATAAATACTACAAGGAGACGTACAAGGTTCCTCCCATCAAACTCACCTCTAATGATTTACTCTCGTTTGCATTTCAAATTACAAGAGGAATGGCCCATCTTGCAGCTATGAAGGTTAGTAACAAATATGTCTGCTGTGATCCACTCTGATGTCCGTATCATTCATATATGTATACATAAACAACCACAAATAAAGCAGGGCTCGAAATTAAGAAAATTTCATGGTCGCATTTTTGCGACTAGTTACAAAATTTTAGTCGCAAAATTTAGAGGTTGAAAAGTAGAGGTAAGATAGCGACTTCAGGCGGATAGTTTTTGTTTTACTTTGTTATCTGTCAGAGATGAAGATTAGTCGCAAATTAGTCGCAAAATTGCGACCTCTGTTAAAGTTTTAGTCGCAAAAGGAAAAATTTAGTCGCAAATGCGACCGTATCAGTCGCAATTTCGAGCCCTGATACTACTGAACAACATACATTGATATTACTTTAAACTGCTCACCTCTCCTTCTCTAGGGCCTGTCCCGCGCTCTAACACTAATTTATGACCTGTTCTCAAACCTGCTTCTGATACACTGAGATGTTCATATACTGTTGGAATAATAACAGAGCAACATTTTCTATATTTCGATAAACACTAACTTGTTTTAAGTATTCTATACCAAGAACATACAGAACGTATTAATAATCTGTGCACAAATCTGTACTTTCTTAAAGGAGAAAGCATACGGGTCATGTAGTTTTCCAAATCAGTCATGCGAGTAAATAAAATTATATCAGTCGATACTATTTTAAGTTCACGGTTAATTTGCCAGAAAGCTGAATCCTTAACGAGCCAAGTGGCCCATCGGAGCTGGCACTTATCTACGGTTTTATAGTGTGAGACGGGTGAGACTCCCTGGACCAATTCTTCGCATGTTTGGTCCCATGCAACAGACGCTGGTAATCATTTACTAACCTTGTAAGGATTTTTTTTTTCAAATAAAGTCACGGAAAACAAGGTCACACGAATGTAATCGCCTGGTATTGCCATCCTTTATACCTATTTTCAACTCAATCCTCTCATAACCATCCCAATTGCAATTGCCAATCTTACCTAAATCCTCATTCCCTTTTCCAGTTCAATTGCATAATCAACTCAGTTGCTATTGCTAACTGTACCATTATCCTCATTCCTATCACCAAGCGAAATCCACAATCATCCAAATTACTATTGCTAATCGTACCTACATCCTCATTCCTGCTACCAAGTGAAATCCACAATCATCCAAATTGCTATCCGCCGAACGTACCTACATCCTCATTCCTATAACCAAGTTAAATCCACAATCTTCCAAATTGCTATTGCCAACCGTACCTACATCCTCATTACTGTTACCAAAGAAATTTTATAATCATCACAAAAAAGTTTGTTATTGCCTACCGTACCTACATCCTCATTCCTATTACCAAATTAATTCCATAGTCACCATGTTGGCGAATAAGTGTCACTCAAAGGTTTCCAACTATTATTGTGATAGAATTCAAACTACTTTGTTTTTGTTGAAGTTTCGTGATAATCATAATCACAAAAAAGCCTTATTTATAAAAGGTCCCACCGTAGCATAACGAAGACATTAGAAAACTCATGCCTTCTGCATTTATTTATTTTCTTGTTAGGAACTTCACTTTCCACCACCCCTAGCTCCACAATAAATATGTTTGCGGTAAATATATTACTATGGATTTCTGAGCGAATGAGATTAAACATCAAAACATACATGGAGCGCCAAGTTCCTGCAGATCATCATCATTGCTAATGCGTAGACAGCATTCATCTGAAGAAGGAACAAACAACCACGTTGATACGCTTTTACGATAATGAAACATGCAAGTCGTTACAGCTGAAGTTTTTCTTTCAGCTGAAAGCCAAAGAATAACTTGTTTTCACATGTGAAGTTTGCATGATGGTGAAGAAGAGAGATGGCACGTTATCATACTTCCATCTTCCGTTATTCTTACCGCCAATATCACTTTGAGTTCTAACTTCATTAATGTTTATTCTCACTTTCTTTTAAGTCAAAATCCTTCTTGGATTTTAAAAATGTGGTGACCCTTAAAGCATTTCACCTACTTTAAACAACAGGGTTTTAATTAGGGCCGGCAAACAGCAAACTTCGCAAGCTCTCTCTTGACTTTTGAGGAATATTCGCCATATAGCTTCACGGGCTTTCGCCAGTGTAACTTTTGGGTGGAAGTCAAATACATTGTACTATGGTTAAACGACAAAATGCATGCAATTTGCAAACTTAAAAATAGACATTTAACCATATTTGTTGGAACTCTTTAGGTTGAAAACACAGCAATATGTATCGCTCTAGCTTTCAACGTATCGCTTTGTCACCTTAAGCAATGAGAACGGCGACGCCAACGACGACGGCCAAGAACAATAGTAAATACAATAACGGCACGTTGGAATGCATCGAGCTGAGCACCTGCACGGAGTTTTCGCTAAAATTAGAACGTGAAAAGTCCTTTTTTAGAGTTGTCGAGACTGCGAGGACGTCACAGCAAAAACTTTCTCAAAATTTGTTTAGTTTCATGGCAAAACATTAAATTTTTCTACTCACAAAGTTTAAGGCAAGGAAACAAAACCCTTATGACTCGCACATTGAAGTAAAGAGTAAACCAAAGAGGCGATTTTTCTGAGCAATCATTGTTCACGTTCCCGTCCTCGTTGCTTAAGGTCCCTACTGCCGTATTCCGCAGTATTCAATCTTAAAAAAAATTGAACTTCAACTGCATTTTGGGGGTACATGTGTGTACCGAGTAAAGTTAGCCGGGACTTTCTTTAGTGGCAGCTTATCTAGCCACCATTTATATCTTTTAGCCATACCCCTTAAAAATTAACTGAACCCTGAACCAACATTTATTTCAGTAATGAATTAAGGACAACCCTTTCCTTTCACTTACCACCTGTCCATGAAACGCATCTTTCTCTGAGAATCTGCTTTTTGATGTCACTGATGAGCTGAAAAGAAAAATAGTGGACAAATAAATTAGATTACCAATCAGCCACCTGCAATGGATTAGAATCAAGTGCGGAGCGGGTCAAGGGGGTCCTCTCATTTAAACAATAGAAATCCGAGAGATAAACGCCAGTTCCATGAGCAAATGGGCTCGTAGTAAGATTTAGCTAGCTGTTTTAGAGCTTAGGAATGAGTTGGAATCCATCTGGTAATATGAAGAGAGGCTAGCTCTCCAACAACAAGCGCCCAACATGGGGAGACAAAGTGAATTCGTTGGAGCTGTCCTATCACACCATTAACAGACTGGCGAAGGAAAGCGGGCAGTGGAGGCACCTTATTAGTGGAGTATGTTCTGAATTGTGCAGACAGAGAGACTTTACATTACTTATCGTATTTATAAGAAAACAATGGAAGCTCAGCATAAATTACGAGTCAGTATCTCCATATTAAGGTTACGGTACAGTCTGAAATACAAGAAATTATCAAATTTTAATTCTTAATAGAAAATGCTTGTCCTTAAAAACAGCTTTCAAAGTAAAAAAAAATTTTCCCAACGCTAATTTGGTTCTTGAGATATTACAAGTGAAACTGTTACCGGAAGTAAACAAACACGTGGGCGGTGTTATTCCAAATGCGTTTTTCTCAAAACAAAATTTAACTCTACGTGCGGCTATAAAAAAGTTACAAAGTTATCAATCAGTTTTTTTTTACCTATTTTTACCTATCTACAACTGCATGTCCTTGTAAAGCATTCGATTCCACGGAGTTCAAGTTGACACAAAAATGCAAACACGAACTAAACTATAGCAAAAGCTTCAACGCTTTGAAAGCTGCCGCAGAAATATAAATTTTAATATCAAGTATATATCCTCGCAAGAATACAATTAAAAGAAACGCCCGCAAAGCATGCATGGTTAGCCTTCTCTTGAAACCTTTGAGTAAAAAGCATAATAGACTGTTATAAGTACAATCAGATGTTTCAAACCTGATTTTTTCTTGCAGACAGGGAAAAAACTGGCCACTGATCCAAGGTGTATTCCACCAATTCCTGTATAATCGTTTTAAAATCGTAAAGTGGTTTGAGAAGCTACTTTATATCATTTTCTTTATTTCTAATGCGGAGATACGTGAAAGAAAAGGCATGACGTCACTGGGTATATAAATAACAGCGTTCGCCACATTTTCTCAAAGAAAAGTTCCAGGAATTTTCCAAGTAAATTTCAGGTGTGCTGAACTTTTTCAAGATCTCAATATAAGAAAGATACTGTAAAATACACAATTCAAACACCAAAATACCAACTAGGCCATGTCGCCTGAGTGTCATCAAAAATATTCTCAACTAAAATCAGTTTTTCTTATTTAGAGATTTCCATATAAAAAGGTAAAATTTCCTTATTTCTGCAGAATTTCCAAAGAAATTCCACATGATTTAATGAAAAACATACCATTATATAAAATCATACTTGCACAAGAAATAGCACTTATTCCCTTACTTGCTCATTTGTTCTGAGGTTTTTTTAAGAATATTATCAGTTTTTCTGGAAAATCATTCCACAAAATATCTGTAAATTTAAAACTTTAACTTTATGAACGCCTTTTCTATTATAAATAAGTTAAATTAGTATGGAATGATTTTTTTAAGCTTGAAATTGTTTAAGAGTATAAAAAAAATTTCCCCAGCTTTTATTTTTGTGTTATTTCTGCAGATTCAGTACAGCGGAATTTATGTAGATTCTGGCACGTGGAATTTCTGTAGATTCCACACTGCAGAACTTCTGCAGCTTATTTCCTCAGAATTTCTGCAGATTCCACCCTGCTGAACTTCTGCATATTACGCAGTGCGGAATTTCTGCAGCTCATGGCCTATGGAAATTCTAAAGATTCCCCACTGCAGGAATTATGCAGATTCTACCATGTAAATATCTGCAAATTCTGCACTGAAAGATTTCAAGCCTATGCAGAACTCCCAAGATGGAATCTCACCTTGTTCCATATTATGGGTTTTGAAAGTGTATAATAAGTACATTATCTGCAGAACATCTTGGTGGTTCTGCAAAATAAATACTTCTTATTAACCGAGTGCGAGGTCCGTACCGTAAGTTACGGACCCGACGTTTTTTCCATTCTTATGGCCCAAGCGCGAAGCGCGCGGGCCATGAGGGAAAAACTCGGGTCCGTAACTTACGGTACGGATCGAGCAAACGAGGTTGATAAGATATTTATTATATGGCTTTTTGAAGAACATTCTGAGGACGAACCAACGGTTGACACGCAGCGAAGATATTTCATTGGATAGTAAACAATTGTAATGTTGCAAAGTTTTTCTCTACTAAGACCCAGGCCAAAAGGTTCAAAGTTCGCTCACTGCACTTCATTCAAAAATTATCAAATGTTCATTTTTAAAATAACAAGAAACAGGCAAACCTTTACTGAAAAAATTGTTTAGAAGATTATGGCTGTTGGTTTCATCCCAGTAGAGTTCATTCATCGATTTACCTTGCTTTGAACGAGTGGCATCAATTCAAATACTGCCAAGAGATAATAATAGAGAGACTGCAAGTTTAGGCGTTTTGACAAGGAACACTTGTACAAGTATTCATTTATTAATTAGTTCTTCAGCAGACAATTGAAAGTTTTGATCCATAAAAATTCCTTGAACAGAATTTTTGTGTTTACTCTTGCTCTGGACATTAACTGGAGGTTTGCCAAAGAACAATTACTGAACGGCTTTGGTTCGATCATTCATGGCTGATCGATTGACAGTGTGTCTTGCATGATGTGCACGTGAAGTCAAACTTGATTAGTACGCGGCTAAAATGTAAATATTTTTCGGCAGATCAGTTTGGATAATAAACAAAAGTTTATCTTCTTTGATAAATCGTTGATCCTTTTCTGAAAACTGATTTAACGTGTCAGATTCGTATTGCTTCGTCGCCATCTTGCTAACTGATGTTGTGAAGAAGAGACAGAGAAGTTTGTAAAGTTCTTAGCTAGGGAGGTTGTTGACATCAAAATTACTGCTTGTTTTCTTGTTGCCTAAGAATGTAATTGTTTTCAATCAAGTTATGTCTTTGTGGTTGTGTTTAAATATTCGTTTAAATGAGCTCGTCAATTTATTTACCGATTTCAGTGAAGACAAGTCTTCTTCGTTTTATACTTTGCCGTTTAATTGGTAATGGTTTCAAACGTAATTTAGATGTTTGGCAGTTTTTTGTCGCAGTTTTTGTAAGCTTTTTTAAAAGCATTGTGTTACTGAAAAATTCCCTTGACCCACTTTTAAATGATTATTCGTGTGATAGAATGATTTTTTTTTTCAGATTTGATGCTTTTTTCAAAATCAAAACCAACAGAAGTCTGAGAGGTCCGTACCGTAAGTTATGGATCTCGAATTGACCAATCAGAGCGCGCGAAATTAGTCTACCATACAGTATAATAATTTTATTTATTGTAACTAAAGCAACAGAATGCAAATAAACATATATCCTTGCAAAATGTGGTTTCAAGTTTTGAAGCTATACAGTATGCTGATAGATGCTGTGCCATCTTCAGTGTGCAAATCTTTGTCTATTTAATGTGGATAACTTAACTTTTGGCGAGTAACTACGGTTACAATTTTATTTATTGATATATCATTAGTGCTTCTTATATTTTTTAATTGATAACGGACAGATTTGTGTCACTACTTATGCACGAACAAACTCATTCACAGCCCTCTGTCTATTCATAAAGGATCTATGTCATGCTATTTTTACAGCATTTTTTTAAAAATTCAAATATACATGTATGTTTGTCCTTAATTGAGTTCCGAAAATAATGTTCCAGGTTTATTATTTAAAGGAGAACTGAATGCTAAAACTAATCCATTCTTATTTGAATCTGTTTGTGTTGTAGATTAACTCTGTAAATTAGAAAATTAAAATTGAGAAATTTAATATAGAAAAGAAAAAACTCTCAAAAAAGGTTTGATACCGTTGTCACAATTGAGCTTGTCAGCGATGTGGTATGACGTAGGTTACAATTTAGGGCATAAATATGGCAGTTTGCTTTGAAATTTTTGACATTTTTTGGGCAATCTACAATCCTGGCAAAAAGTTAATGAAACACCTAACACAAAATGCTAAAAATCTTTTAAAACCCCACCCCCCTTGACAATGTTGGTAAAAGATAACTTTAAAATTGCGTACAAAAGCTAGAGAATTGCTCAAATTGCAAAAAACGTTTGTTTTCGCTCAGTATTCAAACATTGTTGGGGGAGGAGGGCTTATGAGCGGTGAAATTGTATATCTTGGAGAGTGTTTCACCAGTTTCTGCCCAGATTGTAGCTTATCAACTGGTTATGGTATATCTATGATCTTCTATGCCCTTCCTTTGTCTTTCGATTGTATCCGTGATTAACAAGGTACGTCAGCTGTTGCAGTTATTTCACCTCTGCAAAGTCTCCTGGAGGACCAAGTTTTAAAACATTTAATTTTTTTCTTAGTAATTACCGAATAATCGTACATGTATAATTATTATCTTCTCAGTGCTAAACGTTCCACCCTAAACGATGCTTCTTTGAGGCTGTACGATTGTTTATTTTGCCCTATTGCAAAAATATTGGGTGATTGTTTTCAATACACGACCTGCACTCGGCAATGATCCATATATGTTAGTTGTTACTTTCCACTGGACTGGAGCGTAAGATTTATGAAACAAACCAAATTTATTTCGGCAAAAATATTGCACAATATTGCTGGCAATACATTTAAATCTTCAATTAAACCTTGATTCATTCATCGATTTCGAGTTTCACTTTGGGCGAGGTTGTTGACACGAAATCATGAAGTTCAAATCGACATTGCGCTCTTACACTTTATGGGTTCCACACGGCATGCGCTAGTCTCTCTCCTAAATACAACTTATATACACAACACAACGGTCGGGCGTTTACATTCTTGAAATGGTAAGCTACTCCTAAAGGGAAATACGTAAGCATACAGTAATAAAAATAAACTAATGAAATTAGTTACTATAACACGAATACTTCCGGTGAAACGGGCTACCTAATGTGCCATGGAAAGATTATCTTGGCATGAGGACGCTACATACAGCGTACGGTGGGTTGCCTGTTTCATAAAGGAAAAATGAAGTATTTGACACTGACAGAGGAGACGTATTGGCTACACCAGTATAAATTTACCCAGTGAATTTTATTTTATTCTTTG
>JAOBAY020074971.1:0-30139 GCA_025331085.2 Zoanthus sociatus
CTAATAGACCACTAGTAGCGTAGCCAATCAAAATGCAGGATTTGCAATAGTCCACTAGTAGGTTTATACTAAATATAATTATATACGAAACGCGTTTGTGTCGTTTTATTTCTGTAAATTTTCACTACTTGGAGAAAGCCTATATCATATTGCTCGCTTCATTTTCTTGCATCATAGCTCTATGTAAACACAAATTCATCTACTGAATAAAGACAATATGGTCTGCAGTTTGAAAAACAATTAGATTGTTCATTTCTGCTTCTTAGCAAATCATGCTTAGCGTTTAAGCGAATTTTTTTTAAATTAAAACATCACACGGTTATAAGTCTTAAGACATTTCTTCTAGCCAAAAGGTCCTGGGTTCAAACTACGTGCCTTCAACTTTCTTCCTGTACTTGGTGCTAGCGCTTGTTAGAGTTTGGTAATCTCTCAGCAGGGTTGACACGGTCAGGGAGAAGTCAGTAAATTTTGTATTTGGTCAGAGAAATTCGGAATTCTACTCAAAGTCAGAAATTTATATCATTTTGGGAATAGCTATAGAATGCCCCGCCACTGTCGTTGATATAATTCTAGGCACTTGATTTTAGAGAACGACAAATGCGCAGAGTAAATCACTATGTGTTTACCGACAGTTGCGGGATATTCTATAGTTGTGCATCATTTTGGATATTTTATGGTTTTTCTTGCATTTATTAAGCGTCTAAACAAAAAAGCAGATAAATATGTGAAGTATGGTATGCTCTCTATACCAAATTGCCATGTTTAAGGTTGAGATTATCTCTAATTCAAGGAAAAGTCAGGGAATTTTTTTCATTCCGATGTGTAAAATTCCGTCTCAGGATTGAGTTATAAACTTTCAGCTGCTTGACTCTTCGGGAATTAAAGATTTGTAATAGGCTTTATCAAATTAAACATAAAAAATCTTCGCTATAACCTTTCCTGTTCTTCTCCAGGTGACTGTAAACGCGTTGTTCTCCTCCATTCCCGGTATCGGTAACGTCCTTCTGGTTTGCCTGGTGTTCTGGTTGATATTCAGTATTTTAGGAGTCCAGCTGTTTGCAGGGAAGTTTTACAAGTGTGTTGACTCAGAGGGCAACCGTCTTCCAGCCAGTGAAGTTTATGATAAAGCCGCATGTTTCAGTTATAATGGCACCTACTCATGGATTAACTCGAATATTAACTTTGACAACGTTGCGAACGGATTCCTTGCATTGTTTCAAATGGTAAGATTTTATTATTTTAGCACCATTGAACTGTTCTAGGAAACATATTAGTCTTTGGGATTTTTGTGCACGAAATTGATTATTAAGCCTGATGATTCGCGTATGATGCAATCGTGCAATGTGTGTACGAGATGGTCGCCATGCTATCTTAAAAATTCGGTGCCAGGCTCGGACGCAGTGGAAAATAAATACCTTTCTTGTATGATTAAACAGGCAACAATTCAAGGAGCCATTGAGCTTATGGAAGACTCTACTGATGCCACCCAGGTACGTACTTACTCCTATTCTTACTTTAATTTTCATTTCCGATTCTTACCTACTATGCTAAGCTAAATCCTTTACGAGCCTAATGGCTCGTGGAGCCGGTGCTTATCTCCGCTTTCTGTAGTGTTAAATGCGGATAAGAATCTTTGACTCTCCCTGGACGGGACACTAATCCATCGCAGTTTAGCTCGCAAGAGATGCTGTTACTCATACCTACCCCGGAAGGATGGGAAAGCTGAGTTGGCTTAGGCGGAAAAGAAGGTAACTCAAATATTCGAGTCTCGGCATACTGCCGGGATCGAACCGGGGACCTTGTGGTTGGAAAGCAGAGATCTTACCAACTGCGCCAACCACGTCCGCCCACGTCTTACCTGCACCTAACAGTAACTGATCAGGATTGGAAATTAAAGCAGAACAGCCACGACAACACGTACAACAATGACAACGTTAAAGTTACTGACTCTAGTTTTTCAACTTTTCATTCCCCAAACCATTTATTTGCTGTTTAGCTTTTGTTCATAACACATTAAGAAAAATAATCTGTTTTTAGTCATTTACTTTTTGTTGATTTCACGGCATGGATTTTAAAAGAGTTAGAAAGGATTTCAAAATGGATATCTAACAATTAGACCTCGAGGACGAATGGGAAGGATGGCGGTTATGGTTTTCGAGCTCTAACGTCTGGAATAGGATATCATATTTGCCTGAGGTCTGCGATAGAGTATCTAATTTGGCATAAATTAGGGATCTAATTGTCTGGGATAGGGTACAGTTTCTTGTGTTGAGAGATTTATGGTAACATCTATATATGGCATTAACAAAACGACCAGCAAAGATGTGACGCCAGTCCTATAAGCACGCTAATGGAAATGGTACGGTTAGGCGGCTTTGAACGCATGTTTTCTTAGGGGTAAGGTATGATTTTTGACTTAAAGGTCTGGGGTAGGGTATCAATTTTAAACATTCATAGGTCTGGGATAAGGTCAGGGTTTTGAGCTTAGGGCGGCGCACCCCTACCCGAAAATTAATAGAGTACTCCCCCTGGATGAGTTCGTAGGCCAAATGAGCTATTCAAACTCGTAGTCCATGAGGCCGAGAAATCTAATTATTTTAGTATAAGCCTACTAATCGGTCAAGAAAGGATATAAAAATCAAATTATTGATGAAATCCTCTGATATTATTGCAAACGGGGCTCATTACTATTGTGATCCGCCATCTTTTCACTGCTAGATAGAAACACTATATAGCCTGCTTGTCAGTATTTATTCAATAATCCAAATGGGGAAAGAAAAGAAGTCTTTAGACAGTGCTCGAATGGATCAAGAATATTTAGCATTTGCGCAGATTTATCAAGAGCACATAAATGTAAGTTCTCAAAATCGTCTAAATTTTGAGAAAATAATCAAAAGCGTCTAGGCCAAAAATGGCCGCCACAAAACATCACCTTTTCTTTGTACCCTAAATATTTGTATTTGCGTCATTAGTGTTAAGTTATTGTAGATATGAAATTTAAAAAATCGTTTGCTCTCTGCCAGGTGGACAAACAACCTAAAGCTGAGAACAATCTTGTTGCGTACGTGTTTTCTGTGGCGTTTATCGTAATTGGTGCATTCTTCGTGCTCAATCTGTTCGTGGGTGTTATTATCAGCAACTTTCACAGATTGAAAGCGAAGGTGAGTTTGTCTTTAGTCATTTTTCTCCCTTAGGAAGCCATACTGGTCAATACACTGAATTGATGGTGCTGATTGACAATTGTTAATGAGCATACAGGATTTCAGCTATACAAGCAACCTCTGCTTCGACCTAAATATTTTTTTGTGTATAGGACAGTAAGTGTTAAAAAGCCATACAGGAGCCCACTGCAACAATATTACACTGCCGGCATCCACTATTACTATCTCTAAGAGCTAACAGAACTAACGGTGTTAGAAGAGGGTGTTATTGTTTTTTTTGGTACATTGACTGATGAGGATAGTATTCGGTGGCCATAATTTTGGATAGGCTAGTTTTTAGGTTCTCTTTAGACCATTGTAAGTCCCAAGAAAAAATGAAAGCAATGCTTATGCAAACTATTGAAGGTACAAACAAAGAGCATTATGCTATTTTTGATTTTGGCTAATTGTTTAGCCAACTCCATCGCAATCTTGTCTACTTATTGACCAACAATTTCACAGACTCTTTTTGCGATAATACTATAGTTGTCATTGAATAATCTTGGAAAACGTTTGTATTAAGTTGTCGTTCATGTTTTGGTCATCTCTGGTAAGACTTGCTCCCAATTCAACTGTAGAAATGATATTAATAATGTACTGAATTATGTGTTAAATATCATTCAAGTGTATTAACGTAATGATAAACGTTTTATATCTTAGTACGACGATGGTGTGGGCTTATTTCTTACTGAGAAACAACGAAAGTGGGTTGGGATCTTGAGGAAAGCTGTAAGAAAAAAACCAAAATCAAAAGTTCTCAAATACAGACCAAAGGTGAGTCATTTTTGTACCTTAAGGACACGATTAATTTTTTTGGAAAGAAATATTTTCATTGTCTGTAAACCAATGAGGTACAGAGAAATATCACAAGGTACATACGTAATCTCCAAATATCGTTTCAAAGGTGAATAACGTATCAGTGTCTCAGATATCTTTCTCAAATGACCTGTTCCAAGGTAGCCTCCATTACAAACGTCTTTCTCATTGAGTGGGTTTTGTTGTGGGAACCACAAAAGACGTCTGTAACGGAGGCTAGAAATTATTGTTTAGTTTTAAAATAAGAACACTGAAAATCGTCGAGGTGGTCTTGGGTACGAGTCTGATTGGTAACCTCAATCTCGCCTGTGAAAGGTGACGTCGCTCGTTCACGCCGCCCTCTGATTGGCAATTGTTGAAACTACGTATATAACTGCGAATATAATTTGTGACGCTAAAACAAAATGTGATGAATTGTTTCTACTGGTTTTGAACTGTTTCCTGTAGAAAATCAATGTCACCTCATCGCAACAAGCAATAGTAAGTTAAACCTTAAAACTGTATAAGGAGGAGGAGAAAGAGAAGAAAGAGTAGGAGGAAAAGGAAAAGGAGAAAGAGAAAGAAAAGGAGAAGGAGAAGGAAAACAAGAAGGAGGAGGAGAAAAAGGAGGAGGAGGAGGAGAAGGAGAAGGAGGAGGAGAAGGAGCAGGAGAAGAAAAAGATGGAGAAGTATAGAAGAAGAAGGAGAAGGGAAGAAAAAGGAATAGAAGGAGAATGAGAAGAGGAAGTAAAAGGAGAAGGAGGGGAGGAGGAGAAGAAGGAGAAGGAGGAGGAGAAGGAGAAGGAGAAGAAAAAGGAGGAGAAGGAGAAGGAAAAGTAGAAGTAGAAGAAGATGGAGGGGAGGAGGAGGAGGAGAAGAAGAAGAAGGAGAAGTAGAGGTAGAAGAAGTATATTTTGTTACCATTTAAATTTTGTCATGGTTTCATTCGTTGGTTGTTTGTGAATGATTTCTAGTAGCGTATAAAAAACAGTCAGTGCATGGAGTACCAATCAGATTCATAAATTTACAATAAATCGCATTGAATTTTTACTAATAAAAGTTAAACATTTATACCGTAACTTATAAACCTTGTTTCATTCTATTCCTGACAAGAATCGAGTCCGAGGACAGATATTTGATGTCGTGACAAGTGACAAATTTGAGGTTTTTGTACTAGTAATTGTGACCATCAACATGCTTTTAACGATGATGCAACATTACAGTCAACCAGAAAGCATGACAAAGGCGTTACATATCCTTTGTTAGACATCTCTAATAATATCAACTAAATGTTCTTTTGTTTTTGTTGGTTATTGTTAATTATTATGCAGCCGTCGTCAACTGTACTAAATTCGCGCGCGCGATTGGTTAAAATCGAACACGTGATTTTTACAGGTTTGATTTTTTTAAGTTAATGTTCGGGTTTCATGCGCGAATTACTAGATTTACTAGATTTATAATTCCTAAAAATGTTTAATTTGTTTTGTGGTGACAAACACAGCTAGGAACGTTTATATATTTCTGACGTGTAAAAACACTTCAAATACTGGTTTAATAACGTATTTATACATTTTAAAAATTCTTATTTGATATTTTTGTTTCAAGTTCGTTAAGTCGTGTATCGCTCCTTGCAATGCAGTGAACTCAGATTACATATTAAAAGTTTGACTTCGTGCATTATTCGAATTCATTGCTCATTGTGTGGCCAGCAATCGCTTGTATTTGTAAACAAACACGAACTGTTTTAAATAACCCTCAATCATAATTCACCAAAAATTAATTAATTCACCTATAAGCTCTAGTTTAGCAAGTCCTATCAAGTGGTAAAAAATTGAAACGCGGATTACAGCCGATATAGGAAAATGTTGATTTTTTACATTTTATCCTTTCTTGGCATACATGGACTAGTTTTTAACAAGGCTACAATAAAACGCTAACTATTGGGCTTTTTCTGTAGATATTGGGGGCAGAGTAACACAGATTACGTAAATGCAGTTTTAACCAATAAGAAACACTAAAATACAGCTGAACCTGACAATTGAAAAAGCAATTCACCTGGTAAGAACAGAAACGCCCAAAAATTGAGTATTTTATAAAATAGAAAATCTGTCGGTCTGTTTAACACTGTTCCTGTGAATTATGGAGATTTTAATTTACAAAGATTGCATGGCACATTTATGATTTGAGACCTGGCTTTTTTAAGTATTAATTGTGAAATAGCGATAATATCATGCGTAGAGTATAAAATTGTATCATTTTCTTTGCTCTAAAGCTCTAAAACTTTCAACTCAAGTATGATTGTTTGTAGTCTATATGAACCTGTATGAATAAAAAATCATGAACAGAAATGAATAGCTAAACTCGAAAAAAAGAACTTAAAAATACACACTTACCGTTTTCAATCGAGGCATTTTCTTGAATAACCGCTTTTTTTTCTTTTTTTTTCTTTTTCTTTTGCTGTATTTGTCGGATCTGATATACCAGAGGTATGTGGATACTCCCAATTCCACGTAAGTCCGGCAGCCATTTTCAGGGGACTAAAAAGTTTACATTTCATTGGTTTACTTATTTTCTGTTTAACACACTCCGAACTTTTGCCAAGAATGACTCTCATTCACAATATGGGCATCACGTTTATTGTGTCTCAACATTTGTTCGATTCCGAAATACGAAACATGAATCCATTTTTGAGGGCAGCAGTAATTGTCAACATGAGCATAACTCAATATTGTCTGCGTTCCAGTAGACAGACAGCACAAAGTAGACGTATATAATAACGCCCATTCTATCCTTTCCCATATCTACAAACTTTTTAAGTAACCTATTTTTAGGTCTAACCTTTTCGGATTTCCCCCTAACTTGCACCAGCCACCCTCCCCACAACCCCCCTCCCGTTCCGATCCTTTTTTCAACACTCCATCCTTCCCTTAGACTCCTATATTATAGATGAAGAATGAACGACTTCTAAGTTTACCATAAAATGATAATTGTGATATAGTTCCCTTAACTATTACCGTGGCCTCGCTCGCCTGGTTCGCACTAGCTCTCAGCATTTTCTTTACATCGGTTTTCCTGTTAGAGGCACTGGTGAAGATAGCAGCTCTTGGTATATGTTATTTCAAAGCAGGATGGAACCTGTTTGACTTGTTTATTCTGATAATATCAATAGCAGGTTAGTAAGCACCTTATAATAAATAGCCTTGAATCATTCTTTGTCAAGATTTTCAACTGAAAATACAAATCTAATCTAACAATTAAGTTGGTTTTTATTTAGTATCATGCAGTCAGCCATTCATTTTGTTATTCTTGTTTATCAATTTTGTGGCTGATAAATCTTTTCAAATCCTTTTATCACTTTATTTTGTACACGGTATTCATTAGTACAGTCCAATCTTTAAATTTCTTAAGTAAAATTTTCAGTTTCTTTAATTTAAAGTTGTAGATAGTTTAAAATAAAATCTTAAATACAGTTGAAATCAGCTATCATGACTTTCTTAGTTTTTGTCTTTTAGTTTCATTTGATAAAGAAGTTAAACGCTAAAAGGTTTTTAAAACGCATTTTAAAAAAGCAATACGATGTTCCGACGTCAGGATACGCCATTATCAAGTTAAAGATGAAAAAGTATAAAGTATGATATGAATATATAAAATGTGAAACATTATATACATAAAAGTACATTTGTGGGTCCTGTGGATATATGTATATATGAACACACACACGAAACAAAAAAAAATGTATACAATTGTACGAAAATGCCACGTAAACAGTTTGGCGAGCACGGGGGCGGATTGCGTGTTAGGAGAAGACTTGATGTCCTTTATAATTACATACAACATCTCGTAGATAAAGCAGTCAAACGTCCTGTTAATTACATTTCCTCAGAACTTTGAAAAGGTGGTCAATCTTCGTCCTGTTGTTGTTGTGTTTCAAGATGTTTCCCGATGGCTAAATAACGGTGTTCGCTTTACGCGTTGCCTGTAAGTGTCGCGTAGTGAATTTAGGGTGCGTTCGTTTGGGCCTATTCCGGAATAGGAATTCATAAATAAAGACTTTGTCGGATTCTTTTGGCTGATTTTCCTGCGAAGTGATAAAACTCTTTTGAATTTTAAATTTGAAACAAATGTTTTATCGCCCTAACAATCTGGAAGGAAACTCAAAACTTCATTCTTAATCTGGAATAGTTGGAATAGGCCCAAACGAACTGGCCCTTAGTTTCAAAATCTAAAATCCACAACATTAACATATTTCCACGTTTTAAAACAATAGGAACAAAACGACTTTTTTTTATTTAAAAATAAGATAAACTGGTTTTATTTCATGTTTGTTATTTGAGTCTTGAAGCCCTATTTTTCTGTTTCAGGTATAGTCCTTGATTTGGTTGACACAGTCCAACAGATAAATCCCAGCGTGCTTCGCGTTCTTCGGATTTTTAGAGTGGCTCGATTACTCAAGTTTCTGAGTTTTACCAAGGGTGTTCGCCAGCTGGTGATTGCCCTAATTATCTCTTTGCCTTCCCTCTTAAATGTGGGAACATTGCTGTTCATCGTTATCTTCATCTACGCAATCATCGGAATGACCTTATTTGGAAATATAAAACAGCAAGGAAATTTAACTGATATGGAAAACTTCGAGGACTTTGGTAAATCGATGTTGCTTTTGTTTCGACTCTCAACTGGTGCGGGCTGGGATGACGTATTAGAATCCCTCTCGGTTAAGCCCCCTAATTGTGATCCTTTATTCAAAGGTTTTGTAAATGGAAACTGTGGGCAACCTGTGGTAGCTATTGTTTATATAACTAGTTACATCTTTGTCGTGTTTCTCATAATGATCAATATGTACATCGCCATTATTCTTGAAAATGTACGGTCCGTTCAAGAGGAAGAAGAATTTGTAATAAGTGGGAGCACAATTGATAATTTTTACCAGGTGTGGGACATGTTTTCTCCGAATGGAGCACAAACTCTTCCATTCAATCAGCTGTCCGACTTTGTCGCACATCTTGATAAACCGCTTTGCATTCCTCAGCCAAATAATATGAAAATCCTCCGAATGGGGATAAGCGTTCGCAAAGGTGACAAAGTTCATTTGTTTGACGTAATGAAAGCGCTTGTGAAGCGCGCTTTAGAAAAAGAAGGACAACTTGAATCGTCTGATATCTTTGATAAGATAGTCAAAAAGATGGAAGCTCGCTTTGGTCTTTGGCGAACGAATAAACACGGTCACACGAAGGCCGATACAGAAGAATTTGCTGCTGTTGTAATTCAGAAGGCATATCGTAAATATAAAGCAAAGCAAACATTTTTAAGAACTCTTGAAAGAATACGAAGTGAACGCGGTGAAAAGCAATTTTATCAAGGTCCCACAGAAATATGTTCCCTAGTCACTTACCCTATAGTAGCAAATACTTTTTATGAAAATAGTGAGAGGTAAACATAGCTTTAACTGATCACAAAATTATTGAAACAATTTCTGTTCTAGCTTTTCTCTCGTCAAATTGCATCTGTGTGACAAGGCCAATTTTCCACTAAACTAAACGAAATATAATAAGATTTTGCAAAACCGTAGAATACTATTTTCTACTACTTAACGAAGTAAATATTAAGATACATTAAATGTATAACGATTTATGCCTTGTCTTTTTAGAAATTATCATTTACCTGAGCTTTCTATATAGTATAGCTAAGAATACTATAAAAACTAAATTGTAAAAATTGGTATTTAAAAATATAATTTCGCCACAATACTGGTGGCATTAAAGGTTACATTTCTTGACATAAAGCCAAACAAATTTTTAAACTTGTTTAAAATTACCTGCACGGAAACTAGGCTAAAGATAAGAAAGTGAATGACAGAGAGATTAGGTAAATGTGTAAGTGAGTTGATAAGTGAATAAATAAGTGGAGTAAGTGAGTGAATGAATAAATAAAAAAAGGAATGAACGAGTATAACTGAGTAGATGAATGAGTGAATAAATACGTAAATAAGTAGATGAGAAAGTGGGTAAATGGATCAGTGAGTGAATAGATGAATGCATGAGTGAGTGGAAAAATGAATTGAGTGAGCGATTGAGTGATTAAGTAAGTGAATAAATGAATGAGTGAGTAGGTTTGAAGGAAAATGAATGAATAAATAATAGAATGAATGAATGAGTAGATGAGTGAGTGAGTTAAATGAACAAGTGAGTGAGTGAGTGAGTGAGTGAGTGAGTGAGTGAGTGAGTGAGTGAGTGAGTATAGGTAGTAAAGTGAATGAATGAGTGAATGATCGAGTTTTCTATAAATTCAATAATCTGTTTTTGGATTAATAAATGATTGGTTGCAGTTAGAAGCAGTTAACAACTTCGCAATCGCCTTGTTAAAATATATCTATAGCTTATATGATTGCAACAACAATAAATAAATAAGCTAAGAATATAATTATTTTTACATTAGAAAATTACCAAAAAGCGTTTATACACTTGGTGTACATGTACTTTAATCCTAAGCGACAAACCGGTAACACCGCCAGCATTAACCAGATGGTGTTTATCAGATAAAATTCGTAAGGTCTTTGGAAAGTACAATTTACTTTCGTTTTTAATGTAATTGTTTAAAACTTTTGTAAGTTTCGCATGGCTGAATCAGGTTCTCCCTCTGTTATTAAATGTTTTTGACAAATCGTGGCTATGTCGCCGAACAGGGAAAAAAATCAAATCACAGTGGATCGCATGAAACGCGGAAACAAAGTTAAATAGCATCAATTAATTTTTTAGTTTTAGCAGAGGTCTGTTAACAGGGTTAGTGAAAAGCTTTCATTCATGTAATTACAATTAGTTCTTTCTTTTAAACCTGTTAATGCTCTCCCTCCATGTTTGTCATGCCTTTATTACAGCTTGTGATTGGTGCAGTTGGTAAGATCTCTACTTTTTAACCACAAGGTGTCCAGTTCGATCCCAGACTATGTGCGACCTTAAGCATCTTTTCCCCCATGGATGACGTAGTCGAGTTAAGCTTTAGGAGTGATACAAGTACACTCGGTCACTTGCGCTAACTTTTGATAGAGAAATTTATTTATGCATTAAGTTTACAAAGTTCATCTCATCCCGACTCCTCCCCCGATATCGCCATGGCATTATGACTCTCCCCCAAGGGCTAGTAGTCGACAACTTTCAGTGTAAATAATATGCAAACTCTTGTGTACGGTGGTTATTCATAGAGCAATATTTTCAGTGCGTAAGACATGTGGGACTCTATTCTGGGTGTCATCAGAGGAGAGCATGGACAACGTTCAGTGTAAATCATATACAAACTCTTGTCAGCGCTGGTTATCTATAGAGGAATATTCTCAGTACGTAAGACATGTGGGACTCTAGTCTGCGTGATTGGCTCCCGTAACTCGCGATATCCAAAACATTTGGTTGATTTTGAGGTGAAAGTCAAAATGAAAGGAAGTGCGCGTGCTAAGAATAAAAAAAAGTTAAGGTTTATGTAAAATCTTGGAGAGAATCAAAACGAAATTCGGAATGGGCAACTTCATACTCTTACTTGTCAATCAAAAATAAATTACTGGTTACGGTTTCTAAAACAACAAACAAAAACTATTATCAAAATCTATACAGAAAAACAAAAAACTTCATACTCGTACTAATCTTGTCAGTCAAAAATAAATTACTGGTTAGTTACGGTTTCTAAAACAACAAACAAAAAACTATAATCAAAATTTATACAGAAAGACAAAGAACTTAGATAACGAAACTAAATAATACTTACAAATATATTGCCTCTATAAAGATCAATCTACACCCCAAGTCTTCTCAAAATTTCCAAATTTTTCGCGCTAAATTACATTAGGTCTCAGTCTCTCCTCAAATTCATTCTCGTTCTCAGTCTCTTCAGTTTATGTTCTATTGTTTCATTGAAAATAAAGTGCACTTTTATCTTATTATTTTGGTAAATACTAAAACAACTATCCCCCTAAGGGTCGGTGCCTAGAGCTAGATATATACCTCGAGCTCGACGCTTCGCGTCTCGGTATTCACCACTATTCACCTCCCCTTTGGGGGATAGTTGTTAATTATTTCTTTTATAAAATTATAATTTTCTGACTTAAAAAAAAACAAAGACTATATACGAAGCGCTCATGTTTTCACGAACCGACTTATTTTTAGTTCATAGTTCTCGCGAATCACATGCCAATCACATGCGCCCAAACTTAATCATGACGTCACTGGAAATTTGTATTACCATCAAAGCGAAACCAAAATGGAGGACATCAGTGAGGATGAATTATCTGATTCCTCTAGTAACTTAAGTGTCGTTTCAGACGGAGATTTTAAAGTCTCCAGTAGAAATTTCCCGCGAATAGCGATCTAAAAATAAACAGTCCGTGAAAATGCCGTGACATCGGAATACTATGGGAGTTGCTCGCCCTAGCTCCTGCAACTGACGTCGATTTCTGAGGTCAGTTGCCCTATTGTCCCATGTTTTCCGCGTGTAGTTCCTGTATGAGATACTAAAATAAAACCAGTTTACAAAGATGATGCGAACTAGAAAAGCGAACTCCGGCTTACAAAGAGAATGAAAACAAAAATTTAACAGTACATATGGCAACACACATAGCCTAAAATGCGAATGAAATACGCTACTCCTATAAACTTCAATGGTTTCAAGTCTAAACTTGTAAGGGTCGGAGCAATTGATTTTTTAAGGTAGACGGCCGTGGTTGATAGATTCAGACCACGCCAGAATTTTTTTTGAGCGCACTTTTTGCAGAGTTTTTTATTTCTTCCTTCTCCTCGGGTTGCAGTACCTTTTTTGATAAATATATTATATTGACAACGTTTAAAACTCAAATAGTCCTAACAATCCACTTTCCCGCGGTACTGCATAGCTGCACGCATGGCCTGACTGTTGAAAGTCAAAGTAGAGTTTCGCTTGTATCATGAACAATGTCGAGACATTAATTTTGTGAGCTATAAAATATGCTGTACTTAAAATTGCAATAAAAGCTTGTCGCGTTATCCACAGAAAAGATGACTGTTTCTCCTCCATATCAGCTGTAGACCTGTAAAATACCTTTTATTTGGTATGTTAATGTTTCCTTCAGGCTCTGAAAAATCAATTTGTCTTAAGTAAGAAAATTGAACGCCAAAATAGCAGTCTTGGTCAAATTATTGCCACTAATTTGCATGTTTGAGATCGCTGGCGGCCAAGTGACGCGTGGTGCAAGCAGCCGTTTTAAAAGATTTTTGAGGACCTGTTTATATGGAGGCAGGCTGGCCCGCTTACCAGAATGATGCTGATCAGGCGTTATTATCTTAAAAAATTCTAGTTGTGTTTATATGAGAAAGCAAGCCATCTCGCTTTTCGAGATCTCAACCGGGATGGCCATTTTTCCTATGTAAACGCGTACTTTTAGGATAACTGAAATCATTTATTCGACGAACCTTTGAACAGATGGAAGATTAGACTGTATAAACCTATGGAAAAACTGTGGCTCGTGAAACAAGGAAGAGATTGCTCCATTTACCTTTTTCATCGTGTTTGAATGTAATGTATGGGCGGGCACTTGTCACCTAACCCGTCAAAACGAAACACCATTATTGTCCAGTCCCTGATTTGTAGTCTTAACAACTCCATAATTTACGACAAAATGAATCTAATAGACGAATGTTTTTGGATGTTTTGAATTCTCTAGAGAGAAAATCAAAATAGAAAATAGCTTTAAAGACGTTAGTCACTCCATTGCATTTTTTGTGCTACAGTAATCGATGAAACCAAACTAAACATGATAATTTCTATTTTAGACATAATTTATTTTAATATCATATCTGAAATTCGAGTTTTCATCCAGACCTTTTATTGAGATTTTAAAGATCATTCATTCGATGCGAGTTCAAACAAGTGTTTGTATTTTCATACTAATACTGAGAGATTTGCAACAAAAATTGTTTCAATTGTTCTCAATAGATTTTCAAGTAAAAAATCAGGGAAATCTAATTTGCAGCTAAAATTCGTTGATCGGTTTTTAGGCGGACATGCATTGTCTTATGCGTTGTTTATCACGAACATACATTACCTGATTAAGCTCTTAAACGGTTAACGTTTTATAAAGTTTTACAATGTTTTTTTTTTCTTTTTTATTAATTTCAGTAAAAACAAAATCTAGCTCACAAGTATATTGGGTTTTGTGGTTTTAACAAAGTTTAATTAGTAAAGTACGTATGTTTACATAAACAAGTATATTATAGTACATTATAATTGATATTATTGAAAAAAAACAGCTTTTAACAGCTACTTACAACTACATTTAGAACTGTTACAAAATGTTTTTAACGAAAACAATGTCTGATGAACGCGTTATTGATTGGAAAAGTTAACTTAATGTGGCCGGATTATTTGAAAAAAGAAACCCGGCCGAAACATTATGAACCTCTAAGGACTTTATTGCATATTGGGTCACCCGCAGTCCTTGGCCTTGGAACTCTCTCTGTTATACACATCATCCATTTCAAAACCTAATGATTTTTAAAAAGATTCAAAACCTCAATGATTTTAAAATGGTGCTAATTTCTAAGTTCAAAGTAAGCTAATTATTTAAGCCAATTAAAACGAAAAATTCTTCAGACAGCCAAGTTCAAATTAAAGAAACTGCTTGTGCTACAGAGCTCATAAACACAGAAAAAAAAGGACAAAATGACTGAACAATTTTGCCATGTACTAAAACAAACAACGGTCAAGTCATTCTTTGACGATCTAACAAAAAATCCATTAAAAATATACTGAAAGAATATGTTTTCGTGTTTTAAAACTTCAAACGAATTTAGATGTTGGAAAATCTTAAAATTGACAGCTATAAATCTTCCAGGTGACATTAATTACAGATATTCTTTTGCTTTCTTATCAGAACTCATGGAAACCAAGAAATACTTGTAAATACATTTTGAGATTATGTTACGTGAAGTCCAAATTTAGAATGGAAAATAGGGAAATACTCTTATGTTTGAATTTGGTGGGAAAAATGGAGGCGGTAAAGGAATTTGGTTTGAAGTGTTTATGAGCGGTGGCAAGGCTCGGAGCCTTTCATGGTTGGAAACCAGAAACTCTAGAACTTCCACTAAATTCCCTTTGTACTCTCTTATAACCACCTCAAGAAGGCTTCGCTTCTTTTCTGGAAACAGCTTCAGGAGAATTCTCATTGTTCTTTCGTGGTCAAAATTTGAAAGGAAACCTGTCGTAAAACAAGCTGATGTAGGGTGAATTACACGTTCAAATTCCGTTTCATTCTTTCTCTCCATCTTTGCTTTTTTGAAAGGACGTTCGGCTCCAAACTCTTGCTTAAAAATAACGTCTTCTTGTTGCAGCTCAGAATTAACTTCATTCTGTGATCGTCGGATATCTGCGGTTAATATAAACAGTTTGATTAACGCAGGAAGTATTAGTGTATCTGTTTAACCCTATAAAGTCTTAATTGTTTAGGAATTTTTTATTAAGAAGATTGGTTTTAGTGTGTATAACCTTCTTCGGCTTAACAAAAAAGTTTTTTTAAAAAACGTTGGAAGATTTTGACTAATTCAATGATTTAGTTAGACTCAGTTTCTCTTCTAACATTTATAAGTAGTCTAAACTATAACTAAGTATAATAATTCCTTGATCAGTTTCAATCTCAATATATCTTACCTCACATTCTCCTTGTCCGAAAACTTAAGTTTTCTGATGTTATTTCATTGTTTTACATTCAGCACGAGGAGATAAGATGGTAAAATTTTTGGTAGCAGCATTTTTTATCTGCATTTTTTTGCCCTCAATTATAGCAATTTCAAAATAAGTTTGTTATAAAACTTTGTGTTTTACAAGCTCAAGACCTGGCTGGCTAGTGGTTCAACGACGTCAGCAGATATAATCTGGTATGAAAAACGGTCATTGATTGAACTCTGAAGATTTTTTTTTGTTCTCGTAAGCAAAAACTAAGGAAACAACAATTTTACCTCTTGGACCAAGAACCAGTTTCCGTTTTCTTGCAACCTCGCTTTGACTCTCAATTTCCTCCTCAGCGTCTTTAGAACTGCTAGATGTTTCACGGTCTTGCTGCCGTCTCAACGCAATTTGGGCAGCCATGACGCGCTGTCTCTCTGCAATCAGAGAGCAATCGGTACAGACACATTTGAGGTTGGGGCAGTAACGCTTGTGCCCCTTCAGAGGGATGATGAGGCCGTGATTTCTGCACCTAGAGCAAGTTGGCAATCGACTGGACATTTTTGAGATGGTTGTTTACAACTGAAAGCAGGTAAGGTTTTAGTGTTGTCCGCTTGAGTATTTATACTCCCTCCCTCCTTTCAACTGTCATTAGAATATATCCAGTACTTGTGAAGAACGATGTTATGCATTGTTTGAAAATTTGATTGTTAACTTGGAGGTGAGAAGTGTGCCCGAGTGTTAACCAAACAATTGCTTAAAAATTGCCTCTGTCTAAGGGCGAAGACAAGAAGTCTGACTCTTGCAATGTTAAACGGACAACAATTAAGCTTTTAGTTTCTTGGTCATAAAGAGACAATGATCCATGAATAGTTTAGTTTATCTCTAGGTTGTTAAAGAGTTTCTTTATTTTCAGATTCATTTTGTTTCGCATGACAATACTGAGTGACAAGCATATAAATGCTAAAAAATTGCTCTGAATGGGAAGCTGAAAACCATTTTACACCTTCGCCAAGAAACACAACTTGAAAAAAATAGTTTAAATGTAAGAATATGTTTTACTAATTATATAATTGTTATTGTTTGATAGTTTGTGGCAGATAAGTACGTATGGCTAAAAGCATATTTGTTATAAAATTAATAGAATCATGAATCGCTCGCTAGGGTCACGAAGATAAACAAAAAGCTTTTAATTTTAAAGGTTATGAATTCAAACCAAATTTTAAAAAAAAAAAAAAATCTTAATTAAACAATTTTGTTGGATAACAAAGAGACTGTACAGTAACAGAACTGAATAAAACCATTAAAGTCGGCCAAGAGTTCAAGTTTTCTAAAACCGGTGTGTGAATCATCGCTTAACTGTTCTTTTCCGAAGATTTAAAAAATGATCAGAAATACTGACTTTAAAACTTTTGCAACAACTGGGTAATCCCTTCGTTTTTTCGACAATTTTTTGAAGTTATGGAATAAGTGGATTTTTTAATATACTTTTTGAAAGTTTTAAGATTGCAATAAGACGGCGAATCAAAGCATTGTGTAACTCGTGCAATTTTGACTACCTTAAGTTGATACATGTGCTAAAAAAATTTGATTTGATCTCTACAGCTGCCTCTTGAGTGACGGCATAATTTTTAAAGAAATGAACTAAATGCCCTTTCTCTTTTTCTTGTTTATAAAAATTACTTCAAATGTCTTTTGCCGCTGTTTGTGATGACCTACGCACGCGTGCGTTTTGTTCTGTTGAACCACTGAAATAATAGTGTTGGCAATAGAGCAGAAATAAACTTTTTCTTTTCGTTTGTTGACCTTATAACCATTATAATCCTGTTTCAAATTGTCTGCATTGTTTATTAAACTGGCAGGAATCATTTTTCGGAGAGGTAATGCCGATCGATGCTGACAAAAATAACTTGTTGCTGTGCCTAGCTATTGCATGGTATGATTGATACTATCAAAAGCACGTGGAATTAAAACATTCGCCGGAAAACCAAAACTCTATTATATTGTTCATTTAACCTTTTGCTGTTTTCACTGGTAAGCTAGGTTTGATAAATGAAAAAAGATGATATTTTTTTTGTTATCGGCAAGAGTACCTGGATAGATTGTTGCTTGACAATTGACAATAGGACAAATGCTGCAAATACTTTAGCATCTTGTAACATGAAGTTTTAACAGTTAGGATAAAGGCTATAGATAAAGTGCTTAAAAGAAATCTTCAAATCAAGTTTGAAAAAGTTAATTTTAGGAAGCTGTCAACGTTGATCGATGTTTTCAAGCTTAACTCGAAGAAGTTTAATGGAAAACGATTAATGATACAACTTAAAATCTTGATCCGAGAAAATATTTGTCAATCTGATTTTTTTTTTTTTTGTTTTGACAAATACATTAGTTTAGATGGGGAACTTAATGGAAATGTTAATTTTTTCAATCCTCGTTCATTTTCATTTGTAGTTGAAATGACTGTCACAAGATACGCTCGATAGCTTTTAGGATTAAAAGTAATTTACAAACTTGTTAACTCAAAAACGTGTCGTTCACTTGTTTACCAAGTTCATTAATCTTAATCCTATAATCCCTTTTAATTACGAATACAAACTTTTACATTTTTAGTGTAAATAGAAAAAACGTTTAAAATGTAAATATACAATAATCTAAAATAGATAAGCATAGAGATGTCTTTTAGAGTGAATTATGAATGAAATTTTGATACTCTCTGTCTATCCCAACTTATACAAAACTTTGTTTTTTAAATGTGGCACTCGGTTTTTTGTTTTTGAGGTTTACTCCCCAAACTGATTTACTTTTTCTGAAAGCTAACAACTAACGAGAAAAGCAAAAACAATCTGAATTTTTTGAGCTAAAGGTAACTAATTTCTTTACTAGCCAAGTAGTCCATTAAGCCGGCGCCTATCACTACCAGTCCGGTTAAGTTTCTGTAGTGTTAAGTGAGTGAGAGTCTTTGATTCCCCCCCTGGACGGGACACTAATCCATCGCTGGTTAGCTCCCAACAAACGCTGGTACTCGTCTACCAACCTCGGAAGGGTGAAAAGCGGTTTAGGGGGAAAAAAGGTCGCACGAATACTCAAATCTCAGCAGAGCCTGGTGATTTTATAGTCGGAAGGCAGAGATCTTACCAACTGCGTCTACTATGCCCGTCCTGCATAACTAAGTAGAACGTCTATTTTCTAACTCTAAATTGTTTAGAATCACATTTTAAAATGTTTAATCCTCCACTTTTGAAAAAAGCCAAATGGATGTTTTCATAGTCATGTCCTAATCCACAACGTTTTGGAACTTTTTAACTTACACAACTCGGAAACACAATTTAACATTCGCGCGTTAGTTTCTTTCTTCAGGAAAAGAGTAGTTAAAAAATAAAATATTAAACATACATTTAATTTTTTTCAAGAAAAGCCACGAATGAAGACATCAACTTATTGAGTTTACAAAAGAATTTCAGTAAAGTGAATCTAAATATGTTTGTTTGAAAGCAGATATTAAATGATTTTTCTCATCTGAAAAAAGCACATGCTTAAATCATTCGATTCATTCGATACATTCTGACGGTGTGATTACAATAAAGAGTTATCTTTTCAATGTCATAACAAATTTTACGCGGTATTAATTTGAGAACTCTCCGAAAAATCGTACATGTGACGTTATTGTTGATCTCATTATCGACACGTGGACCGCACTGCATGCATGTGATTACAGGGCTGAAACAGTTACTTTGAGTAGCGGTAAAGCTTTTGTGATATTAATAGGAGAAAGAATGAAAGCATTTCACGTGTTACGTGTAATTTAGACAGCTCAAGGTTAAAATTTTTTAATCATAATCATAAATTCCGTAAGCTGAGGTTCCAAGAGCTAGTGGAAGACCTCGCGCTTGAAGCGGTCGTTTGAATTTTCTTACACTGCAGTGTTTACGGTTACCATCAAAAACTACCTTGGATTGTGTAAATCACGTGTTGGGACTACACGTCGACACACTTAAAACCCATTCAACACGTTTCCAAGTGCAGCTTGCTCATCTTACTCCAAATCAACACAAAAAGCTGCAAATTGAAAATAAGACAATGGAAATAAATGTTTAAAAGTCACGTATTTTGGTAAGCACCAAAGTCATCAACAATAACATTTGGAGAACAAGGACCTAAATTAATGTTTCGTTTCGTGTGTAAACAAATTCAGGACTCCCCGCTTACTTTAAACTCGTCTTTTTGGGACAAGTTTGCTTTATTAACTTTTAACACCATAGGTATGGAAGACAATTAAATCATTCATTTGTAAAATTAATGTTCATTATTTTCTCAAAATAAACTTTCAGATGACCCTTGTTTTCCTTCGTCATATTTGTTTTATGATTTTATCCAAATTAAACGAACCTCACTTACAAAATAAAGTAAGACAAACCCAAATGCTTTCCTCTTTCGGAGAGTTCTGAACAAAGTAATTTTAAAAATCAAAACAAGGAAAGTGTCTTATTTCACTTCACAAAACTTGTCTATTGTTTTCTTATTAATGTGCTTTTCTCTTATCGTTAATTTATTTCAAAATACTACAAACTGCTTGCATGAGTGTAAGAAATATATTAAAGTTTTGCGAGGCCTTGATTGTGCTATCAGAGTTATAGATTTGTTTCCATACAATTCTAAACTTCTATAAGCTGATTTCTGCCAAAGTGCAGGGGTGAATTGTTTTATTTTTCATCAGAGCCCAATTTTAGGGTATAGAATGGGCTTTGCGAGCATGCAAACAGTATGTTTATTTTTGCGCGCACGAGCTGTTGTCAGGTTTCTTTTGCGAGCGCTAGCAGCGAGCATAGGAAAAGTTCAATTAAATTTCGAACAGCGACCATTTCGAATACTTCGTAAAAGATCGTATATGTCAACTGTGTAACCGGCTTACCTATCTCAAGCAGAAAGCCTGCGACGATGAAATATAACAAAAAAATTTAAAAAAAAACAAACAAAATGTTTGTTGTGGAGTTTGATGTGTTTTCCCGTTAGTACAGATAGCGCCCCCAAAACAGTTAAAGGCTAACCTATTGAAGAATCACTGAAGCCAGAGAGGTAAGGATGTTTCAAACTTTTAGTTTTAACGGTATATCATAACTGATCTATTGCTTATATATAGAAATAAGTAAATATAAACAAAGTCGATTTTTTTCGACCGTTCTACGGTGAAACGGCCGTTGCTCAAAAGTAAAAAAAAAACAACTCAGTTTGTTCATATTTATTTATTTATATTATTCGACACAGGTTGGTAATTTTATATATCTATATTTATGTATATAAAGACTGGCACTAGCAAATAATTTCGTGTTTACTCTTGATAAATTTTGTCTTCAGATACTTTAGAAGAAAATATTATTGCATCTTTGCGCCCCTTTTGGCCATCCGTTTTGTTTCATTCAAAAATGTTGTGTTTTGAAAATTACTTCAGTTAGACTTAACGCGAATTGGAGATACTTGTATAAGGCAGTGAATAACTAAAACATTTTTTTGACTGGCTTCAACATGAGTCGTTGGCAAGTGAACTGAATGAATGATTTAATAAACGGGGCTTGTTTACGGTTTGCATGTAAAGCCAAATTGTTCTGGAGAAGACAAGTCATTAACGCACTCTTTAGAGAGCATTTAATTTGTGGGCAGAGCCGAGCTGAATGTTTATATATTTTTAAATGATTTCAACTTCCAATTAACTTCCAGCATTGAAACTTATGTTAAATGGCTTTGTCAATAGGTCAACCTTATCCCCAGGGCCTCTATCTTTTCTATAGAGAAGAGACAGGAGAACCAATCTCCTATAGTTACAATAATAGTAGCTATTGCTAAGTACCAACGAGCAAGACAAAAACTTTTTGAACGCAGTGACTACGTCCGGCAGCCGGACATGGTCTTCAAATTACTAAATGTCCGGCAGTCCATATTTTTCAAACATATCTCCTTAAAACTTATCCATATTCAATTGAAAATGTTCAGAGTTTATCTAGATGCCTTAAGAGCTTCCACGCGAGCTGAAATTTCGAATTTTATGTTTTAAGTTGGCTCTGTAAATAGTATGCGAACCATCCAAAAGTGACACAAAAACTTTCTAAAGACACTGCTGTTTAGAGTTTATTTATATGCTTCAAGCGCTTATAAACGAGCCAACGTAAAACACAAAATTCAAATTTTGGCTTGTGTGGAAACATTTTTAATTGAATAGAAGTGAGTTTTAAGGAGCTATATATAGAGGACAAAAATTGTGTCCGACAGTGTCCGACAGTGTCTGGCGAAAAATTTTCCAAATGTCACCAATGATGATACTTATGGCTCGTGTGCAAGGGCTTAAGGCATCCAAATATTAACTATAAACATTTTCAATTGAATATGGGTAAGATTGAAGGAGATATATTTAAGAAATATGGACTGCCGGACGTTTAGTAATTTGAAGACCATGTCCAGCTGCCGGACGTATAGTAACCACGCCGCCTAAAGCTACATACATCTTTAGCGCACTCTCATTGGCTGCAGTTTCGATACAATTCTTAGCGCACCTCCGATTGGCCCAATGATCCTCACTACATCTCTTACAATCACTCGAGATTTGTATCGCCTGAATACTATCCTCGTACGGCTCTATAATGCTGCCGCCTCGCCAGCCTCTCGTCTTCGCTCGACTGGCTCGTTCGCAATTATATGTAGATTGGCTAAAAAGCGTGACACTAAATCTTGCATATATAACACACCTTATAATTAACGTATAAAAAGTTGAAATTTTGTGTTAACATGCATAACAGACGAAAACAATTCGATAAAATAATGAGCCTTTGGGGTCTTCAAGGAAAAAAGAAACGCAAAGAAAAAACACGCGCACATACCATAGTTATTACATGCATCTTTATTTTTTCTTGCTAATTTCCTCTCACTTTTGATACATACTGTACATTATCGAAACACCAACATATATAACATATTTGTGCTATCGTTGTTTACTTTCTCTTCATAGGATATAATATGATTTTCACTTAGAAAGGGGAAGAGAGATTTTTTCTTAAATAGAGCATTTACAGTTATTTACAAAAATATCTTTAAAAAATAAATTGCATTTTTTTTTTAAAAAAATATATATTTGCAGTATGTATGAATTTTAAGAAGCACATAGTTTTTTATAAAACGTTTGGTACTCGGGGTACATTTTAAGGTTGTTTAATACTTAAAGAACTATAAATTAAAATACTTCCAAAGTTCTTTCATTATTTTTTAAAATAACATAACATTAATTTAATATAAACATAACCAAGATAAAAAAATTCTTTTGAATGCAAAGGACCACACGACGCACTGAGATAAACTGTGGATGTCGAATCTCTTGTTTTAGAGATGCGAAAAAAACTACATATTTTTGATAGCTCTCTATATATTTACCGGATATTAAAATTATTATGTCTTATTTATATTTTAACTTGTTGTTTATACACTAATAACTTTAAAATTGTTATAACCGTTATAGTTTCACTCACTCCAGCTTTGGCTTGACAAAGAGTAGCACGGCTACTCGAAATATTGCCATCAAATTTTCCTAAAATGATGTTGCTGTAATAGCCCTGCAATCAGATTCTGTTTATTATAACCAAGCTGACACAAGGTAATGAGTTTTCGATTTCTAGGGATTTCAAAAATCATAGCATAAAAATAATGTTTTGTTAATGTTTGGTTGCAACAGTTGCCGTAGTATAATTGTTATCTTAATATCAAGTGGCAAGAATATCATATCATATCTTTACACAAACAGTGCATGTAATGTATGGTAGACAGGGTGCAACCTTGTTCCCAGGGTTCCCCAACCCCAACTCTAGGGCTTTAAAGACCCTGGGAACGAGGTTGAGACAGGGCTGCGGTGCAGTTGGTAAAGTCAGTCTTTGCCCTCCAACCTCGAGGTACTGGTTTTGATCCCCTTCTCTGGCGAAATTCAATTATTTGTGCTGACTCAGCTGTCCATCCTTCTGAGGTTAGTAAACAGCTAAAGTACCAGCGTGTTCTGGGAGCTAACCTGCTGTACGCGGTGGGTTTTCATGCCGTCCGAGGGGAGTCAAAGACACTTAAAAACTCTTGCTCCACGAGCCATTTCGCTTGTAAAAGTTTTGTCTTGTAGCTAAAAATCAACTGGCAATAAACATTTTGTCATACAAATGAAGAAATACATGTTTTCCCGGGCCTACTTTCCACAATCTTTAGTGTGTCTGCGAGCTTGACATATTTGGTAAGATCCTCTGCCAAACGCGGGTCCAGGGTTAGTTCCCAGGCCTTGCCGAGTGTATAAAATTTATATAAAGTTGTAAACGGCGTTATGGAACGTTGTCCCTAGGTATCGTTAACTGACTTAAGCAATTTAGCCACTTGCTGCCATGGAAATTAAAAATTAGTCGTAAAAGTATTAATTAAAATGCTATTGGTATTAATAAGTGTTAAAACTATGAAGCAAAGCTAATAATGTATAATTTAACTCTGTTGTTAAAACATTTAGCAACCATTATAATTGCTGTCGAAGAACGATACTGTAGCTCTAATACTGAGTCACATAAGACTTCTTTCTTCTCATATTGACAGATTTGGGTGATCCAGTGAAATACCCGCTTAAAAGCGCTTCTGTGTCTTTGCTTTCGGGTGTAGCTGGAAGATAAGAGTATTTGGTCTGAGGTGGTCGTTCAGTGGATTCTTTATTATAGCGCCACTGCGCAAGTCCAAAGGCTATTGCACCCAAAAAAAATCCGCCAGCGGTGAAGCGAAACGTAGCTACGGGTCCGATATGATGTATCATTAATCCGCCACTGATAGCTCCGGAACCACTGCCGAGTCCCCAATAGACGCCTTGCAAAATACCTGGTAAAATTGGGGTTAGATAATTTAAATGAGATTTCATACTATAAAAACATCAGCTATATATAACATTGCTATAATTATCTAACTATATAATCAAATACAGTATTGATTCTAAAACAACCCATGAAGTTTTACTTACGCAAAGACATGCGCAACTTAAGACAAAGACATTCAAACTTTACGTTTTGTCGTTTCGTCCATTATTTTTATCAAGAGGGAATGAAAATACTAAACTGTGCTGAATTTCAATGCTGAATTTATTTAATTTGTGTTCAACACAGTTTAGTAGCTTCATTCGCTCTTGATAATGGCATTAAAAATGCCGAAACGTCAAGTTTTAATCTTTTTTGTAGCTATATTAATGTTTTTTGATCGTAGAAGAATGAACTACGGAATTCAGTAAAATGCTTGATTCATTTGGCAAATTGATTTGAACTCAAATCCATTTTGTGCAATTGTTGTAATATTATGATTTAATTGATAAAAATTATTTTCAAATGATTTTTTAGGGCTGAAAGCTTACGTAAAGAACTAAAACTAACCAGTCAGTTAGGACAAAATATCAGCCATCTCCGTTACAAATTTCGCTCCTTGCAACAGTAAATCACAGCTCATTAAGAAATACATGTGATTTCGACTTATTGGAAAGATCTCTTTGCTAAACTCAAGTGCTACAAATGTGCTCAAAACCTACACCTTTGTTGTGCGATCATGTGTTCCCATTATGCTTTTTTAGACGATGATGTGCTTACGTCATATAAATGTCAGCTTTTTATACTCACGAGTACTTCGTAGAAGTAGCAGTGAGTTATGGTTGAACCTTTGTCATTTGCATAAACATTTGTGCAACATGTAATTCCCCAGGCTGCTTTGCGCGGTTAAACAATCTAGCCGGTTTTTTTGCGAATCCTTGTGCCATACCATATTTGCCCGTGTATAAGTCTACTTCGTTTCTTTCAAGTTGAGATGTCGAGGCCGAATTTTTAGATAAATTTTCACATCACGATCTGGTAAATATCGCGATAATTAAAAACCATATTGTAGCCAGTCTAAATCAATTTTTAACTTGCTGAGAAGGATGTACAACGTACTATTATTTGAATGATTTTTAATAACATATTTTTTATAAATATTTTTTTGTTATTTATTATCGAGCAAAGGTTCGTTTTTGAGTCTCGATCCGCATTCGGTTTACCAGTATGGAGAAACGAATATTCTATTGATTTACGCTTTGCCGGTTAAGCAATCGTGACATTTATTGTCTTGTAAAAATTGTTTTAATTGTTTGTTAATATAAATGCATTATTTATTCGAGAAAACAGAAAAATGA
Organism: Zoanthus sociatus; assembly: GCA_025331085.2. NCBI lineage: Eukaryota > Metazoa > Cnidaria > Anthozoa > Zoantharia > Zoanthidae > Zoanthus > Zoanthus sociatus. The sequence goes on from JAOBAY020074971.1 coordinate 25,867, forward strand.
GAAAAATGAGCAGATAGAAAATCTCATTCTTTGACCTGTTGTTCTACATTGTATAGTATGCGGGAGTCGTTTCATCAAGACTTTTGATTTGGATCGGTGACACGCGCACTTTACAATGCAAAGTTATTTCTTACCTTGAATTGTTGCAACGGCGTCGGCTGTAGAAGCGCCTGCCATGTAAGATGTGCACGCTGACCAGGCAGCTGCGTACGTCATTCCGTTAAGAAGCTCGATTGGGAGAACACTCCAGGAGTTTTCTATCAATGAATAACTTATGAAAATGGATCCGTAACAAAGCAAACACACAAACATCATTTTTACTTGTCCGACAAGATTGATAATAAAACCTGCTGCAAAAAACGTTGTCAAATCTGCAATGCTTCTGCAAATCACGGCCACTCCCATCAACGTCTTGCTGCCTCCCAGATCTTCTATAAACCAATTAATGAAATTATGGCTCATTCCGTGAGCAAACCCCATAAAGCAGGCGGCCATCAAACAAGAACCGTAATGAATATTACACAAAGCAGATAAAACACTTGCACTACTTTTTGGGGTACTGTTGTATTCAAAGTGAAATTTAGTACTTGTGAATAGAGTCAGAACCATCGCAAGGGTAAATACACAGAAACAAATGATATAGTCTGTGTACTGTTCTGCACAAACCGTATGGCGAGATTTTTCTAGCAGCACACCTACAATAAATGAGAAGATTCCAAATCCGAGAGAACCCCATAATCTTTGTTTTCCATAATATCTTCTCTCGTCGCCAAGATGCTCCAACAAAGCGGCATCTGCCAGAGTAAATGAGGGTGATTCTAGAAACTCTCCAACAACGATTAAAATCATCAATATGACAAATATTCTGTTAAGCTCTTTTGGGTTTGTTTTAAGTAAATTTGTTGTTGTTGTTTTGAGCTGTTTGAGGATGGTTGCTGAAGTTAATGGAGATTTTGTTGGTTTTGGTTTTATTTCAAAACTTTTGTTTTCTTCACCTGTGCCTGAAAACTCGTCTCCCAGATCTTCTGAGAAGCTACTACTTTCCCCAGATATTTCTCGTGTCTCTTCACGCCCGTTGCTTTCGATAAGAAAATGTTTGACAGAAAGAGAGGGGGTTCTGTTTTTAATCTCTGGATGATGGAGAATCCGCAGGGCAGAATAAGGAACTTCAATCATTGTTCCAACTTTATGATCATTTAGTATACCACCGCGTGCTCTTTCTACTTCCCCCTCATGTAGAAAATCTGTTCCTGTCAACGATGATTGTAAACTAATTTGAGCCTCTGGAATTGAATTATTACTAGAAATGTTCAACGATTCTTTCCGATTTGTTTTTATACTTGACGAGTTGTCAGAGTTGTTATTTAGATCGAAAACGGAATTCTTTATGTTTTCCTTGATTTTATCGATAGTAGATTTACTCATATTCACATTGGCAACTAGATTATATTTCAATGGTAGTTTGATATTTTGCTCAAATTTGTTTTTGTTTGTTTCATAGCTTTCAGTAACGTTTATCGTACTTTGATTAGTTTCATGTTTGTTTTGCCCTTTCGCAGCTGATGACTGATTTTGAAAAACAATAATAGTTTGTTGTGAAGCATTTGTGTTTTTTTCAATAGGTTTTTCAGAGGGAACTTGTGAAAAATCAAATACAACTGGAACACTTTTTTTCGTCTTGGTTGAGGAATCGCTTGACTGAAGCTCTGATGTTTTGTGGTTTGCCAAGCTTATAAGTGTATTCATCATGTCATGCCTTTTGCTTTTGGTTATTTTTCTAAGAGGAAAGATTGTTTCACCACTTCCAGATCCCCCAGAAAAGTCATCAAAATCTCTCAAAGATGTACTTCCTTTTTCATTCTTGGTTTCATCATCCTCATCAGAGCGGCCAAATGTGAAGTTTTCTTTCACTTCTGGTACTGATTTCGTGTTCAATGTCGACGAAGTAACAGTTGAATTAGCCCTCGGTTCTTTCATTCGTTGCTCTTGTGGCTTTGATAGATTGGCGGTAGTCATTTTTGTAACTGAGCCATCAGTCATATTATTGTTCAAATTGTTCAAGTTTGCTCTACTGACAAATAGGTTAATCTTTTTTGTCAATTTACCTGTGCCATTCAGTTTTGACTCGGTAAAAGAAGCAGTTGTTTTGCTACCTCCATTATCCATCTTATTAGTTGTCGTTCCTGTAAAATTTAATTTGGAGACATTTGCAGACGTTTCTATTTGTCGTTCCTGTTTTTCTTTGTGAAAACTAGTTCTATTCGGTGAACGAGTTTTAACTTTAAGTTGCGAAAACTTAAAAAGGCCTGAAGAACTTCCAGAAAAGCTGTCGTCTTCTAAGTCCAGTTTCTGTTGGCCTCTGTAGAGATTGTTCACTATGGGCACAACAACGAGATCTGGACTAGACTCGATGACTCCGCGAACGGGCTTTTGTACAAATAAATAATCAGTTGGTAAAAGTGAACGTCTGAAAAACCCAGTTTTAATTTTTGTGTAGTTGATGAAATGGGTATGACTTTCATTACTAATCCGTAGCTCACATATTTCATTGGTTGGTTCGACAAACGCCAAAGCTAAAGTCATAATGAGCCACGACAAAACAGACATAACAAGAACAGCTTTTCGCTTCTTGTACTTGTCCGCCATGATGGCCCAAAACGGAGCGCTTGCAAACTGGATAATCGGCCTCATGCCAACTATTAGGCCAACCTGGTCTGCCGTCAGACCAATTTGGCGAAAGTAAACTGGCAAATAGGGGAATACAGAACCAAATCCACCCAGGATAAAGAAATAAAATGCTTTATAAACTAACAAGTCATGATTGATGTTGAACATCGAATGAGATTTGCCCATGTTAGTCCAGCTCTTTCGTTGTTGTCAATCTTTGACCTAATGGATGATCTTAACTCATGCTTGCAGTGATATTTGTCGTGCTTATGCTTGGTGTGAGTCCACTGAATGTACCAAGGTATTTTTCGAGGGCATTATTTTGTCCTGACACAATTTTGCTCATGATAGATATGCTATTCTCTCAGAGTTCTGAGGCCGGTGGAAGTTGAATTAGTTTCTTCTGGTGGTTATTAAAAAATTCATGATAAATTGTTTTCCCCAACAAAATCTTTTTATTTATAATTCAACACGTGCTTTCCTATGCACTTCATCAACCGCCGGTACATAATTGCTTTTCTTCGACCGGATTGGTTTAAAATTCAAGCTATAGGCTGTTACACTCTGACCTTTTGGTTTCAGTATATAAGAGTTTTAAAACAATGCAAAAACATAATCTATATTTGTTCAATATTCCAACTAAACAAATTATATTCTTTCTAATGCAAAACATGCCAAAACTGTCCATCAGAATAAAAATAGGTAACTTTGGTTCTAAACAGTAAACTGCTCTCGAATTTATTGAACCAGAAACATCAATTACGTCATTCTGTAAGTAATTGAAGCGAGAATGAAACACCTGTGTAACCGCCATCGCATATCGCTAGCCTGCTATATTGAACTTTCAAGAACCACTCTAGTATATTTACAACTATAAATAACTCAAAACACAACTTTATTTGCAATTCTTTTTTTTAAATTTATATATCAAACCGGCACAGGTTTGTAAAAAATGTATTTCACAGAAAAAGCAAAAAATAAAAATAAAAAAAAATAAAAAAAGATTCTTTGGAAAGAAATACAGAGAGACAGAATAAACCCATAGCCAGGTTTGCCGCCAATTTCTGTTGCCTTTACAAACAGACAGAACGTACATGCTTGTTCCGAAAGCCAAGATATAGATCGATGGAATGAAGAAAAAAATTATACCTCAATGTTGAATAATAAATCTCTGGATATCATGAGCTGTTTGAGATGTAACTGTCATTTGACCTTTTCATATTGCAAATAGAAACCTCAGACACATTTTTTAGCAATTTTGATCTGGACACTGGCAGGCTAATTAAATCATTAAATTTCGATAATCGCTTGGTCTTGTAACTTTCGAAAGGGGACTTTGACTTTGAAAATTAATTTTAATTCAAAAGTTTTAGTTTAGTACCTGGATTAAGCGAAAACCCACTTTTGTGAATATTTTCGTAGTCAAGAAGATAGCTCAAGAAAGGAAACCCGAGAGCTAATGTGTATTGTATGAGTTAAATTTAACAGTAATCCGGCAAAATTCAAATAAACAAGACGCTGCCAGCTCGTGGATAAAATCAAATAGCCGAATATAGCCGCTGTCCAGTATATCAAGTATTACATCAAGTGGCTGAAGACCTCGACA
>JAOBAY020074972.1:0-19471 GCA_025331085.2 Zoanthus sociatus
TATTGTATTTTTATCAGTTCAATTGTTACTGAAAAGCCTTTTTAAAGGAGTAGCAATAAAATGTATGTATGTATGTAATTAGACTAATGATGGTCATAAGACTTGAATTAAAATTTTTCGATACCGAAAGGTATCTGTTGGTGAATTTAAGTATATGTTTTTCTTTTTGTTAAAAGATTGTTGTGTAATGAAAGTAACAAAGAGTTAAGGTAATTAGGGATAGCTAGCTGGGCTATTGGTGCATTCACCTCCCACCATTGTGTCGCATGCTTGAATGCTGGTTTGGACATTTGGTTTGCACGAATTTACTCAGCCTGGAAGGGTTTTTCTCACTGCATAGCTGTACTGAGAATGCCCGTGCTAAACTATAGTAGTTAAGAACACCACCTGTCAGTTTCACAAATGCCTTTTTTTGCACACCTTTTCAAGTGCCACTTTGACGAAAATCACATCATTGAAATCTGAGCCATTTTAAGAAATAAACAAAAAGTTTGTAGAAGAATTGCTCTCGTCCTATTTGTTCTACCTGTCTCTACATTGTTTCTCACACTCACATTGCTGGTCCCAAATCATCTCTTAAAATAACTGATCATTTTGATTCTATTACTTCTAACGTTGTTTACTGCATTAAATGTTCCCGCTGTAATCTTGTCTATATCGGTGAAACTGGCCGCTGTTTAGATGATCGTATCCGCGGACATCTTTATGATGTTCGCAGCAGCGATTCAACTAAACCATTTTCCCGCCATTTTAATTCATTTAACCACTCCCTTTCTGATTTTATTGTTTTCGGCATATCCTTGGTTAGTGGCGCCAACGATTGTTGCAAAACCAGAGATGCGACTATTCACCGATTGGGTACTCTTAATTCTAATGGGATGAATGAACTCTTCACTTTTTTCTAATTTATTCATTTTTATGTTCTTCCTCATCATTTGTTGTTTTTAATTTCCTTGCCTTCCGTGTTTCTATATGCCACTTACTTCTCTCTCTACCTATATAAACTGACCCCTTTTACTGTAACTTTCTCTTTTACTCCGACGAAAGACTAACATCTGAAACGTCAGTAAGTTTTCTCCTTTTTTTATACTGTGTATAATTTACATTTTTATCACTAAATTGTTTTTTTAGAAACACCGACACAGCTCACACTAGTTAACCGCTAGAGTAAAAATGCTGTTTACTGTTTTTAAATATCTCTTTTCGTTCTAGAGATATACAAACTAGCCAAGTAATGACGTCATATACTCAACCGAATTATGATAAACGAGGATATCTTTGTCAATTTGTTTCGAAAATGTTTGATTTCTTACCTTAAGATTCCTCTAGAAGTGCTCTGCAATGTTAGTTTAACAATTTTTGTTACTATGGCAACATACTAATTCCAGACATCCACGATATTAAAGGCTTTTCTGACGTCCTTTATTAATATTTGCTAATGGTGCCTCGTCTGCCTGGTCCAGCAAACATGAATATAGTAGGTTAAGTTAATGGCCTTGTTTAATCGGTTTTCTAAGTTTAAAATTACTAAAATATTGATGTAAGCCTAGAGGGAACTGGAAAAATGTGGGTTGCCAGGGGGAACATAAATTGTTTTAGCTTTAGGTTTGGTGCATTTAGAACTATTAGTCTACCAAGTTTCAATGGTTACTGCTGCAAATTGACCAAGGTAGTGCTATTTATATACTTGATTTATCATTCGGTTGAGTGTATAATTTAATCAGTTATCTCATTTACAAATTTTATTCATTTTTCAAGATTAAATATTTCTGGAACCAGTGTAGCTGTTTGTAAACGGTATACGGGGTCTGTAGTTATTGGTAGAATTCTATGTGATTAACCTAAAAGATCAAGGGGTAAAATTTGATCATATTAAGACTTAGAATTATCATGTAGTTTTGTACAAGTTGCTTTAGAATGTATATTTACGAACGCATATGCTTGATGCTTTCAGGTGATTGCATTAGAACACTCTTCTCAGTTCATTAAGCTCCTGAAAAAGGTAAGTATCATTTGGATAATAGTTATAGTGGTGGCAGTTCGGAGTAAAGAGAGTGCTGCAAAAACTTAAGGAAACTAACCCACAGTTTCGTACAGTGTTCTTTATTGAGTAAAACTGTGGTAATGAAGGCCCCGAGTGCTTTCTAAGTATATTACAGCAAAGGGCACAGAACCTCACGAACCCGTCGAATTCCGGAATTTTATCAGCGTTTAGAGTTCAGTGGGTTCAAGTTAAAAGACCTAAATGTAAAACTATTGCAAAGGTTAACAAAGGACATTAACATTGTTAAAAAACTAAGACACACAAGAGCCGTTGCAAGAGCTCCTGTTTAAGACCGGTCTTAGAGTAACTTTATATGTAATGGGGTTTGAGTATGTTAGTTCAAAAAAACAACCTTGACATTTTCTTCATTTTCCAAAAGTTTTCACTTAGTTTTAAGACCCCTTCAATGAAAACGTTACAAACAACAGAACGAGTATTTTATTGTGGGGAATAAAAATAATTAAAGGAATAGTAAATTTTTATGCTCGTAAATCTCCTCCTTATTGTATGTTGAACTGAACCTTTGACAAATGATGTCCGAAAATTGTGGCCCTTTGTTTTAAAAAGTGTATTCATTTGTCAAGAGTAATAAAATATACTTCAATTTCAAATGGGAAATAATATGTTTACAATCGAAGTAATTATTTAGTGCTCATTAGAACTGTGCACTTTGAGCACCCTAGAAAGTTTGCAGTTGTCTAGCTACTCCAAACGATGTTCGTTACTTTTTGTATACTTTAAGACCTGTCAGTTGTATGTATTTTAAGTTTGTCAGGGATTTTAGTGGATAACTGTTGTTAAAACTTGTACTTTTTAGATAGCAGAAGCAAACGATGTGGATCAGCACGTAAAAATTCTGAAGAAGAGTGTGGATGACATAGATATTGATTTTTTCATGGAACAAAAGGTGAGAAATGCAAATCTACACATTAACAGTTTTTTTTTATTAATAATTTTGGTCGACTTTTTGCTTTGAGTAATATATTGAATAGTGGGAATAAAAACAAATTCTAACGTAGTTTTCGTAATCGCGAAAAATAAGCCTCTATAGTTTGTAGTTAATTAAATTTCGTGTATAACAGAGAATAACTGCGGTACAAACAGAGCAAGATAACGTTTTCGGCAAGGAGCTACATTATAAAAAGATTACCATTTGTTCATTTCAGTATATTTAGTTCCTCGAAACTTTTACTTAGTTACTTCCTCTTGTCCGTTTCAATAAAAAGTGAAATAGGTTGACTTCAAGTATTATTTTCATGCCAAAGGTGGACCTAATTCTTGGCGAGCCATTTTTCACCACCAGTCTGTTGCCATGGCATAACCTTTATTTTTGGTATGCAAGTAGTCACCTGATGAAGATGTGTGGAAACAATGTCGAAGTTTTGCCATCAGGAGGAACTGTTAAAGCTTTGGCGGGTGAGATTAAAAAAGGCATTTGCAGTATTTTTAACAAAAGAATAATAGGACAATTTAGATAGAAGACTATTTTTACGGAGAAAATGAAATATAAAAGTTTGGCGTAAAGAAGATACGGGTTGGTTAATTTTCTTGTTTAAAGAGTGATGTCAGTTGATTATATTTGATTTGTATAGCTTAGCATCATAATTCTTATATATTTTTTAATTTGATTCTCCGTAGATATATTGTTTCAAAGTCGAGTTAAGAAAATCTCCACATCTAATTCACAAGGCTAGTTGCTTTTCGCTAAATTGTGAGTAAAACTTTGTATGTTTTCTTCTAGTCGAGTTTCAGGATCTCTGGAAATTCCACGCTCCAGTGGAAGCCCTGGAGGGGTTTGATGTTAAGGCCTTTAATGAGCTCATCACGGTTAGTGACTCTTTCGTTAACCGGCTTTATTCGTAGCTTTCAATGGTTTGTACAGGTTAGTTGCTTTTTGATCGACCTTTCCAGCTGCAACCGTTCGTCAATAGAATAAAGCTAAATTGTTATCACTAGAAATATATAACCATCTATAGAGTAATCGATTTCACACTTCCTTTCGTACTCTATCATTAACAAACAGAAACTTCTATAGTTCTTTTTCACATTTATGTACGTTTAAATATATTGCTGAGTAAGACGCACGGAAAACAACAAAGCGCATCCTAAGAGTCACAGACAGACTCCCATTTGGACAATAATATTTTGTAATCTACATCGCTTTTACCCCTTTACCAGTTTCTATTGGTTCCTTTGTTTGAAGAGTGTTAAATTCTAAAAGGTTTCTCTCATCATCGTCCTTAATTATTGTCCTTTGCAGAGTTCAACATACTCGATGTTGGCTCTTGCTGCTCCATTGTTTATCATTTTCTTTCTTTTCTGAAGCATGACATTCTTTGAAAGTTTTAGTTTCTCTCACTTTTGGGTTTTATGTTATCTTAATTCCAGCTAATTGAAAAGCACATTATTTGAATTTTTGTTCACATTTTCTTGAGGCGTCAGTACTTGAAAAATACAATGTTCTTTGTTTGTTTGCAGATCTAAGAAAATGTTTTTGGAAGGCTTTAGTTTATCAAGTTATACATCCTAAGACTTAATATATTAAATTTAATTTCTTCCATTAAATTGTATTTTACTTTTAAATACTTACGACTGTTAGAATGGTTGTTAACCCTTAATTAAATTTAAACCGAGTTCAGGCAGCGTTTACGCGTAGCCTGCTATTTTTTTAAACGTACATAATTTTAACAAAAGGATTATTTAATCAAAATATCACGGGAGTTTGGATTTTAACAGAAATCAGCTTTTAGATGTTTTCAAAAATATGTTGTAAAGCGATTTACAAGTTACAGAAGGTTTTGCTTTTCATAGTTGTCTGAGCTATTCATTGTGGATCTAATCTTTGTATCTAAATTCAACCGCTGTGGTATGTTTATATCAGATGTAGTTATATTTTCTTGATTAGTAGTTTTATTTTCTTGATTACTTAAGTAAGTATGGGTAGATTATCGCCGGGCTGCTCTGTCCTTACCAGCTAGTATGAGTAAAAATTGACAGTGTTGCTCCGAGACTAATTTTTTAACCCAACAGAGTACTTATGAAGCCAATCGAAAAGACGACGGCAACCAATTTAGCAGCAACTGCGTCGTACTCGAGCCACACCATATATGGGAGTACCCAAACAAACCACTGACCAATTTGTTTGAATTACTCAAATTTGACTTTGCCCAACCCGTCCCAGATGAAAACTTGTGTGTCCGGGGAGAAGTACCGGTGATTAGGTTTGTATCAAAATACATTACCACCTAGCATCACACTTCATCTATATATCGTTTTTTTTTTCTTTAATAGTTTCAAAACAAGATTTTTAAGTTCTGACTTTCTTGGAAAGCCATTATTAACGGCAACAAATGATTAAAATGCGAAAACATTATTTTGAGCGGAAGCTTCAAGGCCTTTTCGTGTCAACGATTTTTCACGACTCAAACGTTCTTGGTTGTTCTCCGATATATACATTTAAGTTGGACCATGAACTGTATTAGACTGAATAACACATTGATATTGCTGGTGGCCTGGAAATGCTGGGTTACTGGTTAATATCTACTAGGCCAAAAAATCTACAACTTTCGAAGGTGGACTCACTAGCCAGGTATATTTTAGTTAAGTTTTGGATGTTTCTAAAAAGTGTTAGTTATGCCAACTGTATTTGATATGTTCGTTTTAATTTTTCAGTGAGTGCAAGTTTAAATTTGGTTAAATCTCATTCGTTTTCATCCCAAATTTGAAATAACTTTTGCAATGGTAAAAGTGGTTAAATATCTGACTTTCAATTTTTTTTTAAACAGGGAAGGGATTTGCCATGCAGTTGTACTGTGGATGGACTTCCACCTTTCAGATGATGTTTGTCTGTCAACTGGATTGGTCAAGGTAGGACTAGAATACTTGGATGGGTGGGTTTAACGTTACACGAAACTACATAGTAAATTCTATAATTACAAAGTTGCGTCTTGGGTTTTCACTGTTCTGCTCTCGAATGCTCCAAAAGGTTCACCTCGGTTTTCACCAGGCTCGTCTTAATTGATGCGGAATACCTTATTACATAACATTTTAGCGACACTTAAATTTAGCGATTTTGTAGCTTAAATATTTAGCGACACTTACATTTAGCGATTTTTCCAAAAGCTTATATTTCTAGTCACTTTATTTTCGCGATTTTGAGCTACGCACCATTGACGATCACCACTCTTACAAGGTGAATTAGAAATCCCGGTAAAAGAAACAGTCAGAATGGAAAGTTTAAGGAGCTGGTTTATCATCATTACAAAGAGCCGGTAAATGGACAATTTGATGACTGTTATGTACACAGGAAGTGCTGCTTGAACAGTCAGATGAGAACACCTTATAATTGAATAATATTGACTCCAGAGCGTTTTTGTTGCCACACAGTACCAAAGCATTGACTTGTTAAACGCTTTTGTTGCATTATACCCACTTTTTTTAATTATTGAAATATATAGTCACTCAATTTTAGCGTCACGTTAAGTTAGCGACACTTATTTTTAGCGTCACTTTATTTTAGCGATTTTAAAAAATCGCTAAAATTCGCTAAATTAAAGTGACGCTAAAATTGTGACGCAGGGTTTGTTGGTTACACGCGTGGTAGGACACAAACGGAAAAATCTTCGTCATCTATTAACAGACACTAAGAGCAAACATAAGGGCATAATTCCAGATAAGTTATTAAATAATTTCCAAGTTCTGGCAAAATGTTCCAACAAATTTGACTGCCTTATCAAAGAAAAGCTATTTATTAGAGAACATAAATCAGAAGTAGACGTGCACAGTGACTCTTTTACTGCTAATTTTTTTGAAGCCAGTATTCAATTATGTTTTATTTCTTAAATTATCTTGCGAAGTTGAACTTTCTTTTGCATTAAGTTATTTGAACCATTTGTCTATTGTTAACTTATAGCACCAGTGACATGAATTGTAAATATTTTAATCTTGAAAATGCCATTAAGAGGCTGCCGAAACGTCCAACAAATCTTACAGTTTTATTTTATATTTGTTCATGTGTTAGCAAACCTTTATTGATAAAGAGATATTGTATGTTTCTATGTAAACTTTTCTGTCTGGAAATAACATGACATAATACCGTCAGCAGCTTAAAAATTACTTTCCGTTTTAGATGTAGTCAATTCTAACTTTTTAATATTTTCCTTTTTTCTAGAATACCAAAACGGAGAAAGATTTACAATGGGTTAAGCACACAAAGCAAGGAGTTTTTTTCATGAGAAATCAGGTCAAAATTAGCGCAAAGGAGTTGGAGTTCGGCACCAGACTTTCATATTCTGCAGTGTTCACTCCCAAAACTGGTGATATTCAGTTTGATTTTACAGTCCAGTATTAAGAAACCCGTGTGAAGTGGTGGCATACTTATGGAGTGATTTAATATTGCCTCAGCAACCACGGTTGTGTTGTTACTGTTACAGTACACTATTAGTCAAACTAATGTTTCCCTTGCTTAAGTAAATGCCAGGCCCTAAGTTCTTCGATTCAATGTACGTACTAGATCAGGTCATTTCCATACCTTATTAAATTAATATGACCATTTATATGACTATACAAGTTGTGTTTTCCCGATGCCGGTAGAGTTAAAGAATTATTTTACTAAATAAACATCTGTATCATTGGAACCGATCTCACGTTCCACTGCATAGCTAACCAACAATTTTCCTGTTCAAGTTGTCCAGCTGCAGTCAATCAAATCACAGTAACAACCGTATTCCTTTTAAAATCTTACATGATTTACTTCGTGCCCCAATTTATGTTTGAAAGTTTCAAGCTCTTGTTAACGCTCAACTGCTATTCAAGTTTAAATTGCTAACATGTAGATATGTTCAGCTCTATTTTAATATCCACGCAAGAAAGTAAATATAATCCAAAATATTATAGTCTCAGTCTGTTAATATCCTCGCTTCTGAAGTCCACCCTGGAAAGAAACAAAACCTTAATTAGTTACCTCCAAGCTTTTGTGCAGTGTATTACAAAAATCTGGATATTCTCAAGAGTGAGTTAACAACTATTCATTTCATACCCCTGACATAGTATTCCAAAGTTGTTAACAACCATGCAAGTGATTAAATGGAAGTACAAAAGCTAAAAACATCCAATAATGTTACATAACAATATTTGAACAGTTGACTAAATATTTGAGCATTGGTAATAAGAGAAAGATTAGTGACCTTAACTCCAACAAAGCACAATTTAAACTTTTGAAATGTCAGGCACCACTCTCCTTTCTAACGGTGTTTAACTTCACCTTTTATATAGAGGTATTTTATTTTAGAAACAGCGAGATTTAACGTAAAGAGCACATGCCATACCTTAAGTTCAGCAACTGCCTTACTTCCGCCGGCGTCAGTCGCCATGTCATTGGGCCAGAATTGGCGCCCCAATAGTCCATAACCTCTGTAACCTTACAATAATAAATAGTTTCAATAAGTTAACAATAATAAGATTAAATAAATGTCATTTTGCAAATCTCCACATTCTAAAATAGTTCCAACACCATTTTCATTTCATGAATTACCTTTTCTAGATTAAGCAAGGTTGAAATTTGCGTTAATCTCGCAAATTTGTCCCGAATCGTCCATTGTGTTATTGCTGTAAGATAACCAACGAGAGACCGCAGTTCCTTGTCAAATTGTAGTCCACCAAGCTGCAGAGAGAACATAAAACCTTTCCTAAGCAGCCTGCTGCTAAGAATTCAAGATATATTCTTATTTAATTGAGTGTAAGAAAGTTCAGCAAAATGTTCTTTTCGCGACAACCTTAAAATAACACATCGGGTCAAAGAATTGACAGTTAACGCAACAAGTCGTTTTTGATTTGTGATGAATTTGGAAGAAAGGATTGTACTGTGCTACGCAAAAATATCAAAAGCAGCGCATAAAGAACATAAATAAAAATTTAATAATAATACTAATAATAATAATGATAGCAACTTTTAAAACGGTTCATAAAAAGGAAATATCTTAAACTAATAGTTTTCAAAGAATACATTTACCAAGACAAACTGCCGTCTGCATGGTTAACCTATGGATTTGTTAAAGCGCGGGACTACCGTTCGGAAGGCTAAGTTCGATTCTCGGCCGCACCGACACTTTGGGTCTATAACATTGCAAACGGTTGGACCTTTACCTCTCCTCGGATAATGACGTTAAACCTTAGATCCATTCTCTCAATCGAACCCACACCTTTGTCGAAAAGAACGGGGTAGTGATCCTGGTGTTGTGCTCCGAGGTCATATGGGTAAAGTAGCGGTTGCCATTGCGTATGTTTCGCATAATGTGGCTAAGTGTAATAAGAGCGCTTTAAGTGCTTTGACCCAATCTTGGCCAGCTGCATTTCTTGTAATTCCGTCTCGTAAAGCAAGATGAGCAGGGCGACTAGCAAAACCTCCCGTTTTGTTTTTGTTTCAAAAACGGTTATTGTTTAAAGTTAACAAAATGCATAACTTGACTTCAAGTCTGTTGTTTTTTAATACTTTACATTCCATTACAAATGAGTTAGAAAACTTACCCTATTAAATGTAGACTTCAGGACAGCTTTTTCAAATTGCGCCGTAATATCCGTTGTAACCAAACTAACGAGAGTGTTGTAATTTGCTGCAGTCAGTGGTCCCTGAAGCAACAAATAAGGCTTGTAAATAAAAATCAAAAAAGGAAAGGAAAGAAAGATCATATTACTTTTTTGTTTTATTTTTCAAAAAGATCAGACAGCAAAGATTTTTTTGTAGCTGCAGAGCCATTAGACAGAACATGCATTTTATTAAAACCTCGATTTTTAAAACGATCTTTGTTTGGTTTCTATTTGAAAGTACGGAGTATGCACATGAAAGAGCTCTCCCGTTTTCTGGCTTTTAGACACCTGGAGAGGTCGTAGAAGACCAATCGCACACATTTGAATCTTGCCATTCTTGGTGACAAAAAATGTGAGATATCGGCTTTAAAGTTGCTGTGAATAAGAATGACCCATATTATTTAACAGAAACATTAAATTGTCGAAATATGTTCTTGATAGAAAAGGAAAGAAAGAAAGAAAAAGGAAAGGGAAAGGATAAAAGCAAGAAAGAAAAAAGGAGGGAGGGAGGGAAGACGGGTGGACAGAAGTAAGAAACGATAACTGGAGGTATTGGACAGATGATAGAAAGGAAGGAAGAGAGATGAAAAGGAGAATTAACTGAAGCTTGATGATTTAAAAAACGTAAGGCAGGACGGAACGGAAGAAGGAAGAACGAAGGGAGAATGGAAGGGAGATATATAGGGTTGGAATGTGGATAGAACGGAATGTGGCTAGAACGGATTGAGGAATGAGATGGTGGAGAAATGGTTGATGGGGAAGAAAGAATGGATTATGAGAGGAAAAAACGGAGACCGAAAGGGTTGAACTTAAAAAGGTCAAGAAAAAAAAATAAAAGAATAAAATTAAATTAAATACTAATAATTTACACATATGTATTGTTTGAAAGATAAAAAAGAAAATCGAGGGTCCCTTTTTACGTAATAAAAACAAACCTAAAAAATAACTTGCCTTGAATAAAGACAGAACTGCATCCATATTTGTGATTAAATTCTGGATGAACGGATCATTCACTTCATAGTAGCTAAATTCCTCCTAAAATGTGATGTATTGATGATTAAATACTTACGATTAATGTTACTGGAACATATTTCATTTAATATGCAATCTTCATCCACTGTCCAATAAGAAGCAAAAATATGCAGATTCCAGGCTTTCACTTACAAGATGGCGATGATTACATAACGAGGAACCTTTCTGTCTTGCCGACGTGTTCCAAGTTTATAAATAATTTTGATTTCCGTCGTCTTTCGTCATTTAGTACTCTGACAGGATTTTATAACTCTGATGGTGATGTTTTTCGCGTTATGGCCGTTGTTGACAAAATGTTCGAAGACAGGGAAACCATGAGTTTTCTTTTTGATGGTGCGAAGGTTTTCTCCAAATCGTTCCCGTAAACTTCTACCCGTTTCCCCGATGTAGAACTCCGTATTACAGCGCATACAAGTTATTGCATATATAATGTTAACTGAGCTACAGGTAAATTTCTCATTGATGAACAGATTAGATTTGGAACCATATCAACCTGTTTTGTGAGACATAAGCACATGTATTAGATCTTGAGTGTGCACATGGATAAGTGCCCCATTCCTGGTTTGGGTCTTGAATGGGTTTTATGCTGCGCTGGACTAAGACGTCGCGTATATTCTGATTTCGTCGATAAGTCCACAATAGTTGGCCTGTCGAAGATGGTACTTGTGACAGGATCACTGGACATGATGCTAAAATTATCCCTTAGTATATCTTTTATCTTGGTTGTCAATGGATGGTAACTGAGTAAGTACTAACGGGACCTTATTATTATTCTCTCTTTTTCTCCTTTTTCTCAAATTTTAATAATCTTTGTGCTTGACCCGCCTCGATTAGTTTTCTTTATTAGCGGGCAGCACCACTGTTAATCCTGTGTCAAAATTAATAATAAATTGTTGTTGTTGTTGTAACACATGTGTCAGGTCTAGTCGTTTTGGTCTGCAGTGACTTGTGTCGACAATGTAGTGTTTGTGAAGTTGTGGTATAAAGCCAGTATACTGTTGGGGTATTTGTTCTTCCAGGTATCCCACCAAAATACATGCATAGTTAGGGCCCATTTTGGTTCCCATGGCAAGTCCAACAGTTTTCTTGTAATAGTCACCATTAAATCAGAAAGCAGTAAGGGTGAGTACAAGTTCTGCAAGTCGAAGAAGTGTGTTGGAGTGTGGATTCTTGATAGTTCGTTTTTCAAGGAAATATTTCAAAGCCATCGTTGGGGATGACAGTGTATAATGACTTAATGTCCATAGAAAACAGAAACTGTTTATAACCATCATCAACGTTGGTGTCACAGTATACAAAATCTTCAAATATATTGAGTGCATGACTTGTGTCCTTGTCCTTGATGCAGGTCGGTAGTCCAAGAACTTTATCTAGGTATGACAAGATGTTTTCAGTGAGACAGTTACATGCAGAGACAATGGGCCGTCCTGGATTGTTGGGTTTGTAAATCTTGGGTAGAAGATAAAACCATGGCGTGGTGGGTGAGATTGACTATTAAATGTTTGGCGGTTGCTGGAAGTTCTTTGTTAGCAATCATGTCTTTAACTGTGGACTTATAGTATTTGGATATTCCCCGATGGGATCAGCATTTATTATTGGTAAAAATTGGTGTCACATAACTGTCGATTAGCTTAGAACTAGAAAATAACGTATTCGGGACTAAACTACAACAGCACTACCTTTGTCAGCTGCTTTTAAGAGCAGTTAGTTTTTCATCACAGAGATTGTTTTGTATATGGGTGTGTTTTGTGTTAATTTGGGATATATTATCCGTCTACAACGGTAAATGTAGTGGTCAAGAGAGGAAAATTCACCGGTCAGTGGGGTTCAAGTTGATGTTTTGTTGTTGAATTTTGTAAAAGAAACATTAGCACCAATTATATCATCGTTATTATTATCATTATGCTCAGCTGTGTTTCTGGCATGGAAATGTGATTTTAAGCGTAAACGTTTATAAAATTTTTCGCAAGCAGCTAGAGCCTGGTATGTATTAATAAATTAGCGTTTAGGAACAAAGTAAGACCTTTGCTAAGAACATATCTCTCAGCTGTCGATTGTTCCAGATCTTTGGTAATTATGACTACAAGTCTTTCATTATATGCTGGTCTGTCTGTGTTTGTTGTTGTAGAGTTACGTTGATGTATCAATGTGCTGAATTTGTACACACTAGAGATGTATTACATGTGCTTGTCTCACAAAACAGGTCAGAGATAAAAGGTCCGAAATATAATCTGTTCATCAATGAGAAATTTACCTGTAGCTCAGTTAACATATATGCTAGTAGAAGTTTACGGGAACGATTCGGAGAACACCTTTGTACCATCGAAAAGAAAACTCATGGCTTCCCTGTCTCTGAACATTTTGCCAACAATGGCCATAACGCGAAGGACATCACCATCAAAGTTATAAAATCCTTGGAACATTGAAACAACTTGGTTTAAATATTAACTCTGCTTTCTTGAAGTTATCAAAATCATTTATTCATTCATTTACCTTTTTTATTTATTTATATTATTCATATCACTTCACACATTTTGTGTTATTTTGTCATTTTTATCGTCATTTATTGTAACACAGTCTTTATAAATCTGGTCGTGCTCGATATTGATATTGTCCATACTGCACCCAATTTCGCTTCGTGCTGTATTTAAGTTTTTCGTTCATTTTGCGGGGTCGCGTGCGTCATTTGTAAACACTCAACATCAGTCGATAACATACGTTAACGTTTCTATTTGATGATAAACGAACATCAACTTTCAGTAATTAAATTTCAGAAATTGAAGAATGATTCATAGATTCATAGATTCATTTGTTTGCACAGCATTCAGAAAATACCACATGTGGAAACTACGGAATAAATGTCCATAGGAAAATACCTTACCTCAGTAATATTGTGACTGATCGAAGTAAAACCATCAACCAATGGCTTAAGTCTCGGTTTAACCGCCGTAGAATACAGCTGGTAAAGGCCACTCTAAAAACGGTAAGGATCGCATTTTTAAATCTGAATTATAAACAACTAAGGTTTGTGTGATGTTATGTATAAAAGAACATTTAAGTAGTCCGGTTGCTAAAAGCCGAAAATAGGGGTGACTGTTAACTTTATGATAAAAACATGAAACTTGGTCAGAATCTTAACCCAATGAAACATATAATTTGGCTTTAGTAGAATTACTCAGGTGATTAATAACAGAGTTTGTGGTGCTCTCACTGGTGCAAGTTTTCCTTTCGTAGAGCGTCACTGCCATTTAAGCCAGTCGATGGTATACTCAGTGACAGCCAATGAGAGCGACTGTTTTACGGTATGGCATCGACGGTTCAAAATACCATTTACTGTTTTGTAGTATGGCATCGACTGCCTTAAATGGCAATTTAAGGGAAAAGGAAAATTGCGAAGCCGACACCGACCGCCGGCGGCAAATAACAGTAGTAAGTACAATAACTGCACGTTGGAATGTATCGAGCGCAGCACCTGCACGGAGTTGTCGCTACAATAAGAACGTGAAGAGACCTTTCGTAGAGTTCTCAGGATTGCAAGGACGTCGTACTAACAGATGCGCCCTTAGTATTTGTTTAGCTTCATGGAGAAACATTTAATCGCTTTCTGCTCACAGAGTATAAGACGGAGGAAGCAAACTGAACCCTTATGAACTGTACAAAGAAGTAAAGAGTTAGTGGGGAATGTGATTTATTTAATCGTCTTTGTTCGCGTTCCTGTCCTCGTTGCGGAAGGTCCCTAATAAGGACCAATGACGTGTATTAATACAGTTAGAGGTTCCTCTGTTGAGGACGCAATGTTGAAGGTGATTGTGTTGATTATAAAATATCAATGTTTATTATAAAAATAAAAGTAAAATTGCTAGTGAAAGGCAAAAGTTATCAAATTAAAACCTATACATTTAATGCATAAAAGATTGTTCAATTTCATTAACAACAACAAAATATTATTTACCAACCAATATGGTTTCCGACCGAAACATTCAACCATTCTTACAAAATTTTAATAATTGACAAAATACTGAATGCAACTGAAACATCAAAATTTTCATATGGAATATTTTTCGATTTGAGCAAGGCATTTGATTCTGTGAACCATAACATACTTCTGTCGAAACTTGAGTTTTATGGAAAAAGAGAAACAACATACAACTGGCTTGAAAGAATTGTTTGTAAACGTCTCAATAGTTTCATTTCTGAAAACAAGATTTTGTATAGTAAACAATTTGGTTTTAGAACAAATCACTCAACTTTGCATGCCATTACTGATAAAATCCAATCAGTTGTCGATGAGGGCTACTATATACATGTGGCATTTTTCTAGACTTTTATAAAAGGCATTTGACATTGTCAATCACAAAATGTTACTGAAAAAACTTGAGGTGCTCGGCGTCAGGCGTCCTGCCTATTCTTGGTTTAGTCTAATCTACTCCGTCCCTAGCCCTATTTACACGGCACAAACTAACCCAGGTTCGACCCGGGTTAAAAGTAATCCGGGCTCGACCAAACTTTGTTCACACTGAAAAATACCAAAGGCACGTGAAAACACAAACCTGGGACGAACCCAGGTTAACTTTACACACGCATGCCCAGATTCCCTAACAACGCACAAGTGCGCATGGGCAAAATCAAAACTAACCCAGGTTCGACCCAGGTTGGTGTTTACACGACACTTTTCTAAACTAACCCGGGTCGAAACCGGGTTGAACCCACCTCTGGAGTAGGGTTAGATTTAACCTGGGTCGAACCCGGGTTAACAGTGTTTACACGACAAAAACTAACCCGGGTTAGTTTTAACCCGGGTCGAACCCAGGTTAGTTTGTGCCGTGTAAATAGGGCTATAGTCCATGAGGCCACAGGTCAAAAAAGAATGTACAAATTAAATTATTGATGAAATCCTCTGATAGTAATGCAAAATGGGGCTCATTACTAATTCTATCCACCATCTTTTTCTAATAGTAGGCTATTACAAATAGACCTCTAGTAGAGTAGCCAATCAAAATGCACGATTAGTAGATTTATACTAATGGTTATTATGATGGTTATAATAATGATAATGGACTTGAGTATAATACTAACAAAAATGTTACTAATAAACATTTCTACCTGTAAGTTTGATATGCAAATGAACAGGTTCATCAGAATCATCAATTCCAACTCCAAGACATGTATTTGTAAAGGGTGACAGCTGAATTTCACTTGCTCTGTATTTCAGTAAAGATCCAGATGGTAAAAATGAAGGAACGAACCAAAGTAATCCACTGGCTTGTTTTCCTTCTAGTACAGCTTTACAACTAGAAAGGGAGAAAATTCAAATTGTCATTTGAAACAAAATAAAGCTTTAGTCACAGAAGTAACTTAACTCATTTTCGTTTTGGTTGTGGACTTCGAAACATCACTGGGTAAATATGAATTCGTTTGCTTTTGTATTTTGTTTTCTTGTATTATTTATTGTCATGTAATTTATTCATCAGGATTCGAACAACATATATACAATGAACAATATATTTGTGAACATTGAAATAAAGTGTTTGAAGACAGTGATAATGTCGCAACCGAAACGAAACATTTGAATCCCAATTGAATACTGAAACCGGGATAGAAAAAACAGATGGCAGAAGAAGCCAAAAACGTTCGGCGTACAGCCAAAGCAAGATTCACCAGGAAAAGAAACGAACTATTTAAATCTATAGACATGGACCAAGGACGCGAAATGGTTGAAGGTAACTTCCTAAATCTTACTGAGGCTTGGAACATAGCAGAAGGTAAGCACGATTTATACACTTTGTTCTTAACTGATGAAGAATTGGAAAGAGAAGAAAAATGGATTATAGAATTACAAGACTTATTTGCGGAAGCAACAGCTCATAAAATACGATATATACAGAATTTAATAACATTGGAAAACACCGCACGCGAAGATATTATACGTCACGAATCAAAAATAAAGGAGCGCGAGGAAATTGAAAGAAAGACAGAAAGAACTTTAATAATGCGGGAAAATACGCAAACGGTTTTTGAAACATTGTATGATAAAGCCATACACTTAACTAAATCTGACACGACTACTGTAACCTCTTTAGAAAGAATTCTAAAGCAGATTGAAAACGCGTATACTGATTGTAAACAAGCAAACGATAAATTCTTAGAACTTGCAGAGCGTGAAGCAGTTGAAACAGCAATAAAATGGATGGCAAAAATCCAATACCAATTCAACGAAATTACCGACATAATCACTTCATGTATTGTAACTGAAAAGAAGAAAACAACATCAAGAGAAACTAGTGTACCTTTCAATTTTCAACTAGAAAAAATAAAACTACCACGATTTGAAGGGGAGATTCGCTCTTACCCACAATTCAAAAGAGATTTCGAAAAGCAAATTATGCCGCATCTTCGACATGAAGATATTTGCTATGTATTACGCTCGTGCTTAGGTAACGATCCTGCAAATGCTGTTAAAAGTATAGATGACAATGTTAGTGAAATGTGGAAAAGATTGGATGAGAAATATGGCGATCCAGCAAAAGTTGCAGACATTATTATTGACGGTATTCGTAGAACAAGAATGATAAGAGAAGGAGAGGAGAAAAGGTTCATTGAATTTGTAGAAACAGTAGAGGATGGGTATAGAGATCTAAAAAGACTTGGGTTAGAAACGGAAATAACAACAACAAGTTCCGTCAGTATAATAGAGAAAAAACTACCTTTTGATGTACGACGAAAATGGGCCGAGCTCGTGAGCGTTGAAAATAGCTCGGTAGATAAATCTAGTAAGTTTCCATCCCTTCTTAAATTTTTACAAAGTCAAAAAGGAGCAGTTGAGTATGACAGTGCCTCGTTGAGAACAACAATTACATCGCCAAAAGCTGTGATTCATCACACTACAGCCAAAGAAGAAACTGATCTCAAAGGTCAAAAACCAAAGCAAGTCAGATGTTTGATTCATGATGGAGCAAAGCACACAACTGAAGAATGCAAAGTGTATCTGTCAAAGAATTTGAACGAAAAGATGACATTGCAGAAAGATAAAGGAGCCTGCTGGTCGTGTTTGAAATCTGGTCATCGAATGCAACAATGCAGAACAAAGCAAACTTGTAATATTGATAACTGTTTATCTCAGCATCATAAATCACTACATGGAATCGAAAAGGCATCTCCAAATAAATCGACAAATTTATCTAATGCTTAGGGACCAGCAAGGGTCTGTAAGGGTTCTGAAGTAGATACATGTACAGTACTCTTCAAAAGTAACTTAACGTTGTCCCGCGGGTCCGGTCCCTTGACCCGCGGGTCCAGTCCCTTATCCCTCAGCGTAAGGGATTTGTCCCGGGGGTCGAATCCCGGAAACTGTCCCGTTGCTCAGAAGTCCCTTACTGACCCGGGGGACAAATTTATTAGTTTGTCCCGCAACATACAAAACAAGCAGGGCAATAAATGTCATAAATGGACTGCTGCGTTGGTGTTTCTACAGAAATCCTTTTCGCTACGGTTTAAAATTTATTGCAGAGCAATAACAGAACTAGTGGTAGTGCGTAAGTTGTGTGTTGACTTTTGCTTCCGATAGACAAGACTGTCGATTCGAAAATTTTCAAGAATAGCTTCCTTTTACGATCGTAATTTTCAGTATTTGTTAGCATAACATATTCGAAAACGTATATGCTTTCAAGTTCATGCTATTACTGTAGATGATTTATTAAAAACGAAACTTCGCTTAAGACTTAAGATTTTCGTCCGCTGCCGTTGTAAGATTTGTCAATTGTTGAAGCGATAGAGCGTATTTTTACTATATTTTCAATACAAATGTAACTCTCTTTTGTATCAGTCAATCTTATTACATGATATTTTTTGTGCTTTAAAAATATATATGGCTAGATTAAAGTTATATTGTTTTCAATGCTCGTAACCACGTATCATAGGAAAAGTAATTATTGTCACGTAAAGATTGTATATTCATGACATTTATAGTTACGAATATCAGAAGAGTTAGTAAGCTGCAAGAGTTTCTTCACTTAAAAGAAATATAAAAAAACTGTGATTGTTTATCAAGAATTATACTGCTTCTTTTGTCAGACTTAAGGGAGAAAACGTTTTGAAACTATCAATAAAATCAACATTTACAAGTGTGTCATTTGGAATTGTCGCGTCGTTTCACTTCATTAAATTCAGCACTAAAAATTTTTTTTAAAAAGCACTTTTACTCCAAAATTAAAGATACACGAGCAAATAGCTATTTAAGGCGAATATTAAATCACAATTAAATATATAGAAGTAAAAGAAGAACAGAAAGGTCAAAAAACGAGTAGAAAAGTCAAAAAGTTTAGCTTTATCACACTATTTTTGTTTACCGTGTCATTTCACTGCGTTTGACACATGCCAAAGTAACAATTACTCCAGATTGCACATTGATAATAAAAAAATTTTAAAAACAAGTCTTAGAAAGGTAAATTCAAAAATCTGCTAGAAAATAATAGCTTTATTAAAACTTCTCGAAAGACAAAATGAAATTAAAGATTTTTCCCATGTCGCACGTGTTCTTAACTTTATCCGCATTTTGACCCAAGGGATTTTTTTTTCTTAAAATAAAAGCTAACAAGCTTTCTTTTACAAATTAAAACCAGCTTCAGTCACCACACATTCGCAAAGTGAAGATATATTAAATTACCAGTTTGCAGTTGTAGCGGAGTTGAGACTGTTTTAAAAAAAATTAACACTGCTGAAGAACTTTTTTAAAAAGGATGTTAGGATCTGTTGTTGAAGCGCTATCTCACTTTCTGTTTTCTTCCGCCAAAGTGGCGCTCAAGAAGAAGCTTC
>JAOBAY020074973.1:0-11369 GCA_025331085.2 Zoanthus sociatus
GAAAAAGGGCAAAAATTATGCTCAATTCCTCAGATTATGCCAAAAATTATGCTAGCACAATCGGCAAGAGCCTACCCTTAATCGATGAACTAACACTAAGCTTGGGTTGCCTGTGCTATAACAACTTATGCAAGTGAAATGAGTCCTGGGTTCGAGATTGCAAGTCTGATTCGGGGCGGCCAACAATTTTCAGGGCCTGACGTCACTAGCAAAATGGCTGCCATGCACGTTGCGTATAAAGAACGTTTATAGCTGAGGTTAAATATTAGTTCAATACAACAACTTTCCAAAGGTAAGTAATAAAGATGTTTCCTTTTAGACTATTCTCCTTTTTGGGGTACGTGCAGTAATGTTTTTTTTTCCCGAATTTGCAGCTCGTTAGCGTCGTTGAGTTAAACCGCCATCATGGCGGCGTTCGTTCATCCCATGATGACGGCAGCTCAGTCTGCAGAAATCACAGAAGAAAAGCTGCAAGAAAAGGGTAAGGAATGTTCTAACAAGAATATTTTCTTGCAATACATATTTAGTTTCTTCGGTGAGATTGATATAAAGGCGGAAGAATATGTTTTTTTCGCATTAGGAAGAAAATTTGATACCTCACGTGGAACCATTTTGAAGTGCTTGATTGAGGTTCATGCAAGTCAATCAAAACATTTTCTGAGGTCGACCCTTTTGTGATATTTATTTTCATTTTTTTTACGGAGTTTATTTATTACGTACTTTTACAAGGTGTAATTTTCACTAGGAGCATTTATTATACGGGGACGCTAAGGTTTTTTCTGCTATGCGAAACTTCAGTTTGTTCATGTTTTTAGTTTGAGCTTAGGTTCCACATCACATATGAACTTGCAAAAATTTTATGGTGAAAGCAATGGTAAAATGACGAGAGGTAGGATAACGAAATTAGAATTTCCAAGGTGAGCCAGTACTTGCGAACAAATTTTGTAATTTAGTGAGATTATATTGATCGTTTTCCCCGTACCTCTAAAGTATATTGAAAGTGAGAAAGTGATGTCATCTTGAACTAATAATTTTATTGTGCATATTACTGTAGGAGTTAGGGCTTGGGTTAGTTTGAGGCAGAAGTCAAAGAGGAAGCATGCATGCTAAAAATAGAAAGAAAGCTTATATTGTTTTGTTTCTTTGAAAAAAGTGCATTTTTACAGGACTCGATGCTACTTTTTCAACTTACTAGCCATTCGTTGAAATTCTGAGATGTCTTCCTTGATAAGACTGAAACTTGTATTTTGTTTACTGGCTAAAGTGGCTTGTGGAAACGGAAAATTTACTAGCCAATACTTAATTTCTACTAGTCGGTGGCTAGTTGGCTACTGTTAGTGTTGAGCCCTGATTTTTATCCCATTATTTTTGTGAATACTAAAACAACTATCCCCCACAGGGTTAGTGACTTGTGCTAGATATATACCTTGACGCTTCACCTCCCATTATATATCCACCACTATTCACCTCCCCTTTGGGGGATAGTGGTTAAGTAAAACCCAACACAGAAATTGTGGAACATATCCATATAAATGAACTAAATTAACTTAACATAATATATTTATTTATTTATTAGTCAAATAACCTGTGTAGAACTGTTAGGTAAAGATCAATAAGTATACTTTCATAAGAGAGTTATACTATATATTTTCAAATATGTTTTACCAGTGTTTATGAATTTGGCAGTTTAAAGCAACTTGCATACATAGAGGATATTATGTGGTGATGGATATATAATTATGAAGTTTATCTTTGAGTGGAAAAAATATTTCACAAGTGCTATTAAGTTTTAGAATACTTAGCCATTATGTGTAATTTACTCTTGCACATATCTTGTTCTTTAAAAATGTATGCACAGGTAAATCAAGTACAATAGTGGCCAGGTATTTTCAAATCATTCTAATTTTTTTTTCACAAGAAGATAAACTTCATGTGTTTGTGCCACTGTGTAATTTTCTTGTTATTACATAGATACAGGTGTTCCGAACATAAAAAAACTAGATGAAAAAAATGGGAAGCGATTTCTTCACTAGTAATAATATGGAAAATGTTCTAAGAATACTCATAAAAGAAGAGGCATAATTTAAGTTAAGGTTGTCAGCCACTTTTTTCTCACAAATCAGTCATTGTAACTTAAAACAAAATTACTTCACTTTTGAATGGAGCTTTGTTTTTATTTATTAACATTTACAAATTAATTCGAAAATATATTTGCAATTTTGGTTGCCTCATGACTTTATGCGTCCTTGGCATTCTGGTATTGTCGAATACAAAGTAAGCATCATGTTCCAATTAGTTTGTTGAAAAACAATGTTATACAAATACCTTCCTAAACTTGGTGTAATTTAGTTTATAATATTTATCTTGTTTCAGAACGCAAATCTAAACTGTCATTGCCATTTTCTATGATGTTATTAATTGTAAACAGAAGTCTTTGCTGGGAATTTGAACTCACACTATCTTGAGTTTTTCAATCAAACTGTACATACGCATTAGCACTGTCAGCCTCATTTTCCTTTCTCCTTGTAAAAAGAATATTTAACTTTGAAAAACCAGCTGTTGACATTTTTGGAACAAATAAAACAGCTCACAAAAAACCCAGATTTTCTGAACATATTCTTAAACCTGAGAGGGTTGGAATACTGATCCTATAGTGACAGGGGAAGGTCTAATCATTTACAGATGTTATATCATGGCACCTTACAATTTTGTGTTTTCAATACATTTTAAAGGTGATAAACATGCATAAATAGACAGCGAAGGAGCTGATTTTTCTCATTTTAATTCCATGGTCTGAGTTGTTCAGCTGTCAAAGAAGGAAGCAAATTTATTTTAAGAAGGGGCAAAATTTACGGGCAGTAGCGTCTTATTGAAAACCCTGCTTAGCAAAGGTTAATCAGATCCACTGTAAACAAAATGAAATGATTGATTTAATTCAAGCTTATTTCAGTAACAAGTAAAATTGCTAATAATTTTTCTTTTCTGTTGTCATTTTAAGTATGACAAATTTATACTAAGGAATTTTAATTTTTAACAGTCTTGCATAATGGAAAGACATTTAACTTACCAAGTTCAATTTTTTTAAGCTCGAAAATGGCAGCAGTTACAGTCAAAAAGATACAGTGAAAAACGGAAATTTGGATTTGTTGAAGCTCAGAAAGAAGACATGCCTCCCGAACATGTGAGAAAAATCATAAGAGATCACGGTGACATGTCAAGTAGGAAATATAGACATGATAAACGAGTCTACTTGGGGTAAGTGTGTTTTGTTACTTAGTTGATTGGCCTTAAAGTTCAATTTGGTTTCATTTAGTATTAGAGGCAACTTGATAAGAGAGCTGCATATCTGTATTTTATAGTTCTATTCTAAAGATACTTCTCCAGGATAATAAGACTTAGACATAAAATTGCTATTAAAATATATTAAAAGTTACAAAAGACAAATAAAAGTTTAAAAATATAGCAACTTTATAAATAAGACTTAAGATTTTAATAAGAGGGCATTAAAAATTAATGCACAAATAATAGGCCAATATTGATAATATGTTTTCTTAGTTTTTTATTAACTTCTTGGTCAATATTAAGTTTATCAATAAAAGGGGAAGTGTGATCGTAATATGTTGAGATAATGTCAAGAGTAAGATGGCAGGACAGGATTACTAATGAAGAGATCAAAAGAAGATGTGGGGTGGAGAACCTTGAACATAGATTAAGGAAAATGGGGTTGAGATGGTTTGGGATAAGAATATTGTACTTAGGAGAGCGATGGAACTGGAGGTGGAAGGTAGGAAGCCAGTAGGAAGTTCATAGAAGACCTGGGGTGAGGTAGTGCAAGAAGACATAAGGAAGTTGAACATTGTGCAGAAGATACGGCAGAGGATACATATCAGTGGAGGTAACTTGATCACGTCCAATCCCGAGAGTGGGAAACTAGGAATGTTAAATGGAGAGGATGATGAAAAGGGGATTAGAAAGCATAAATATTTCTCCTTTATTAAAAAAACAACACTCACAATAACTTTATTTTCCTGAATTAAATTAATTAATTAAATTCTTCTTTCAGTGCATTGAAGTACATGCCACATGCTGTACTGAAACTTCTGGAAAACATGCCCATGCCATGGGAACAGATTCGAGATTGCAAGGTGTTATATCATGTTACAGGAGCAATCACCTTTGTTAATGAAATTCCCTGGGTTGTGGAACCAATATACATTGCACAGTGGGGGTAAGTTTTACTCAATAGTTTGTCTTTCATTTAGTTAATAAAATTTCTTACTATCTCTTTATACTGTCATTATATAACAATATAGTGTTTGGTTGCAATAGTTTGTAATGGTCTATTTACGGCAGACCTTAACCATGGTTAAATGTGTTTCATTAAATAAGGTATATGTTCACAGTCTTCTCACATAACTAAACTGGGCTTAAAACATGTTTAACTAAACTACCTTGTGTAGGTAGTTCTAAGGTTGTGTAAAAATGGCAGCCAAACATGGAAGGACATGTGGGAGAAAGGCAGGACTCTTGTACTGTTGAGTTGGATATTTGGGAGACCCTGGTTTAGATAGGGTTAATATAAAAGATTGATTAATTATGAGTCAACCTAAAATAGGCACTTGCTTTAATATTAAAAGGATTCTAATTCTGTTCACTGTTGTACAATGCTTTCCTCTTGTAGAATTATAAATGTTATAAATGGATTCACTCTGATGAAGGACTCCAGTCTGAAACATCAGTCTAAAAATTATTTTTCACTACAGTGTAAAATTTATCATTTTTCATAAACTATTCTAGTAGGATTAGTTTAAGTGTGACCTTTGTTGTAGGACTATTTGGATAATTCCACTTGTAGAATTAGTTTAAGTGTAAACTTCATTGTAGGACTATGTGGATCATGATGCGACGAGAGAAAAGAGACAGAAGACACTTCAAGAGGATGCGTTTTCCCCCTTTTGATGATGAAGAGCCCCCTCTTGATTACACAGACAATATCTTGGATGTGGAGCCACTTGAGGCTATTCAGATGGAGCTCGATAATGAAGAAGATGAGAGTGTTTATGAGTGGTTTTATGACCACAAACCTCTAGCTGAAACAAAGTAAGAACTCTTCAAGTTTTTTTTTCTATTTGCAGCAGTGATAGACCTCTTCCCTGTTCATACAGTTTAATCAAGCTTTCACTATGAATGCCATAATCCAAGGCATATATAGGGTAGCAACAGGTCTGCCTTGCCACTTCTGTTTGTTTTGGATAGTTCCCAACATGTGATTAAGGATCTATAGGTAATATATCGAACATGAGAGACAGTGCTCCATCACATTTCCAAACTTTGAGAAGAGAGTTGAAAATACAACATGCAGCAGAGTATTTTTGACAAAATTTGAGGTGTTTGGAAATGTACTGAAAAACTGTCTTAAGTGTTAGATGTATCCTCTTATTTGAAACTAAAACTAAGGAGTAAGCGATAAAATAAAATCATAAAAAATCTTATTGTAATTAAGATCACATTTCCAAACCATGGTCATGGTTATGATTTCTTTAGTTTTAACTTGATAATTAATTATTTATGAGTTTAAGAACTCTTTTTTCCTTGCCCAATGCTGGATGCTCTTAGATGTGTTTAGGTCCTGCCCAAGTGTTTACTTGGTGTCTTACAAAGGTTGTGCAGTTGATACAAAATTGCTTTTTCTGTCTGATGTGTCTTAACACATGATGTAATTGCCAGTTAGATATGGTCTTGGCTTAGAGACCTGTGTGATAAAATATGATAAGAACAAAACTAATTTGACTTACATTAGTGGGGAAGAGGTTTGTAATTTTCTCAGTCAATGTTTGCCCTCATGTCATGCTGTAGAATGAGCTGTTGCAAATTGTTTTATTATATGAACTTGTATTAAACCTTATTACCGAGGTTAAGTTCTCTCTTGTTGCTTTTCTTCAACTGGTTTTTGACAACATTTATTATGGTCTGTTTTAGGATGTTAAATGGCACTTCATATCGCCGATGGAAATTGACCCTGCCAGTCCTGTCAACACTGTATCGTCTTGGCAACCAGCTTTTGACAGATCTTGTTGATGGCAATTACTTTTACTTGTTCGATCTGAAAGCATTCTTCACAGCTAAAGCTTTGAATGTTGCCATTCCTGGAGGGCCCAAGTTTGAGCCGCTTATCAGGGATGTCAGCTTCCAAGATGAAGACTGGAATGAGTTCAATGACGTCAACAAGATCATCATTCGGCAGCCTGTCAGAACAGAGTACAGAATTGCCTTTCCATACCTGTACAATAGCTTACCACTTAAAGTCCATCTGCCATGGTAAAATCATGCTTCTTTCTTAACAGTAATTTTGAAAATGTGTGTAATTTGTCAGAAGTTGAGGCAAATTGCACATTTTGCCATGTGACAAAACAGTATTTTTTCTTTGGTACTGTTTTTACTCAGAGAAAAAATTGCTGATTAGAAACTTAAGTTTTCACATTTGATTCTGATGGTTTTTGTTAGTGCAAATTCAGCTACTATGCAGTCTGGCAAAATTATCTCTTCTTAAAAAGTGGTGTAGCTTGCACCCAAAAAATGGGGTTAAGCCTTAATAAGTTAATTTGGTATACATTTAGTTGAAGATTTTATTTCAAGTCTTATTGGGAAACAAGGAGATTGTATCAGAATTCTATGATGAATCATATTTACCTAATATATACTATTTTGTTTAAAGTCATGTTATTCGTCTTATTTTCTTATTCTTACTATAGTTTTTATAATTAAATACTGTACGGTGTTTTGAAGTAGCATTTAAACTTTTTTCCTCAAAATATTTCAGATGAACCTTATTTTACGTTTTCATCATTACAAATGTGTGCAATCAAGGACAGATAGTTAAGAAGATTTCCAAAATATTAAAATTCATGTAGCGAAATAGTTTTGGGCCACTGAATGCGGGTGAATATCTCCATTGAAGTGTGTGGGAGATGTTTGGATCAGTGGCAACATGGATATTGGTGTATTACTGTGCTATCTCCAGTTTTGAGACTTATAACTGGTCAGCTCAATTCACCAGACAGTCGCTCACCGTTACCAAACATCACATTTTTTGCATACAGTGTATTTGGTTTGGGAAGGAAGGGGGGAAGGGGATAAAAAGCAGCAGGTTTTAGGTTGTAGTTTGTCAGTTTGAGAGAAAAGGCCTGATGGTAGGTCAGGTTTTAATGTTTGAATTTCAAAAAAGAAAGACAATGATTAAAGTTCATTACAATGCCAAAAGTAGTCAATGAGACGACTCACAGATACTGCGCACAAGTAGAACTACAATTCAGACTAAAGCTAACATCCTCCACACACAAGTTGTTTAAGATTCCTGTCAAAATGTGAGAGTGTTATCCCAAATTTCCCTCTGTTTTTCTTATTTTGGCTTTAAATTTTTTGAACAAATATGCATTAAGAATAGCAAACGATTAAACCAATTCCCCAAATGAATCGAAGAATCAAACTCAAAATTAAACAGTACAACAAAGGACTAGTAAACATAGTGGATTTAGACACTTTATATACAAACCAATCATGTAAAGATGGCTGAAGGTGTTGAAACAATAACTGCAGAGTATCTGTGATCAGCGTACCCGTGTACTTCCAATAAAAAAATTAGAACATAAAAACTTTAAAAAAATCAATAAACTTCTTTTTCACTTGCTTCTGTATCGACATTTAAATGAAAATCCTTAAGATGTACTTTTGGTGCTTTAAATTTATTTGAAACTTTCTAGCAAAGGAATTTAATCATGTTCAAAATCACGTCAAAGGAGACTAACATTACTCTTTATTTGCAAATTGTTACCAAGATAGCTCTCTCATATTTTTGCTAAAAATGTTCAAGCAGTGATTTTTTTTAGCCCTGTCAGAATTTTAATAAAATAAATTATAGAAGAATGCTCAAGTTGAAAATACAGAGGAACATGTGACAAAACCCTGTTCCCCTGAAGGAAGCTGTGTTTATTTTTTGGTACCTTCCTACTTCACAATTTTCTCCTACTTAAAAAGAAAATAAAACCCCTTGCAAAAAGGAGAGGGAATGTTACAAATATAAGGAAATGAACCATGATTTTTGTAAACCTCTCTTTGTACTTGACATTAGTAGACTTCCAGACTTTCTTTGTGTTAAAGCTTTTCACCAAAACTGGAACTTGCTTAGCTGAAAGTGCAATAAAATATTCTAACATTTTTTTGTTTTATCTGCTTAATGATACTGGGTCATATGCTTAGAGACTACAAAGACATTTTTAGAATTTAAAGTATAATTTTTGCCCAATGATGAAAAATTTGACTTATATAGTTGCTGCTTTTTGAAGTTTTTTTTTGCCCTACATTTATTCTAAAGCATAGCTGAAGTTTTTGAAAGCTTTGTTGTTTTTGAAAGTATTTGAGGGCAAAATTAAATAATAAAACAATATATCTTTAAATCTGTTTATTCTAATGAGGTTTAAAACTTTAATTATGAATTTGCACAATTTTTGTATTGCAAACACATGGTGCATATACATAAAATTCAGCTTGAATAATTTTCTTTGCTGCCATTAATCCCTTTATTTCAGTTTCAAGGCTTGTTCCTTTTATACCTAAACTTTAGCCCCTTTTATGTCAACAACATGCAAATTAAAACTTGAGATAAAATTTACATTTGTTCAAAATTATTATAATTATTATTTGAAAATGTGGAGTTACTCTTATCTGCTGAATAATAGAGAAACCAGTGATAAGTGGCAGCCCCATGGGACCGCTGTGCTCAGAAAGGATTCTTTTGTATTGGGTTCTTTGTTTAAAACTTCACACTATTCACCAATTGTGTTATTGAAGTTATTAGATTATTCAACTGAGCTATTTCTTTACCAAGGTACCACTGTCCAAGTGTTGTCTATATCAAGACAGAAGACCCAGATCTACCTGCATTCTACTTTGATCCTTTGATTAACCCCATTGCTCATCGACATGCTGTTAAGGTAGCACTGATATTTGAATGTTTATGTTTATGATTACATTGAGAAAATTAGAAGTGAGTGAAGATATTTATCTTCAAATGTCAGTTTGGTATTTAAGAAATAAAACATCTTGTTCATAGCCTGGTGAAGAGGAGGGAGGATTCAAAAACAAATCTGTGAAAACGTGAGATACAGTCCAGAGTTTTTACTTGCTGTAGAGTTCTCACAAACTTATTAAGTTATTTTCCATCTTAATGAAGAGAGAGATGATATACAAAGTGAAATAAATTTGTACCCTTTATGATAAAAAATGAGGATTTTTTTTCTGAGCTTTAAAATGTTGATCATGGTGTTTATTCATTTGGTACCATATGTGTTTCATTATGATCCCCATAAGGATTCCCAATGAAATTAAACTCACTAAAGGAGATGTACCATTTATCTTCCAAATCTTGCACACAAGTTTAAGTGCCTATGAAGTGAAAACTGTTTTACATTTGTTAAGAGATCATTTAAAAAGTATTAAATACAGAAAGATTCAAAGACTTTGGATAAAATACCTCTGAGACATAGCAGCCCAAGTTTGCAGGTTTTGTACTGACTATTGACTAGCTCATTATGCGTTTAAGGTATCAAGTTTTTCATTTCTCTGATGTAATTTGGTTTGCAAACTTCAAAAGCAACAGAGAAAATGGCAAGTTTAGCTCATATCTCAACACTGATTCACAGCACGAAATTCAAACTCAAGCTGTTACAAAAAATGATTTTATCTCTATTTAGAAACCATTTTATTAGGTTGTAAACTAATTTTAACTTGAATAAGTTTGATTTTTTAATTCATTTCTCATATATTCTCAGTATTGAAGCAAACAAAATGATGTGACATTTGCTAATTTGCATCTTAATGGCTAGCCACTGTACTCGAATATTCCCAGACATGTAGTATCTCTACGATTTATTTTAACTCTCTGAAATTTTGCCTGTTTGTCTTTCTCATCATGATCTTTTCAGACAATCAAAAACATTTTTCGCTTCATAGGCACTTTAAAATGTCTGGCTATGGAATCATAGTAGAATTGTTTCCGAAAAAGAAACAACATTTTACGGACAAAAATTTTAATGTTTCTAAAATAATTTCAAACAACCCCTTTTCCCTTACTAGGAATTTACGGTGGAACAAGATCTTATCATTAGCGAATGGAACGTTTGCTAATCTGCCGTTACTTCAAGAACTGTAAGTATTTAGCGCTTTTTTTCTTATCTCTAGTTCGTGGGACATGTTTGCCATAGAAATTAGAATGTAGTTTCGACGAAACAAATGATTTCCCTATTTTCCAAAGACAAAATAAATAGTCCGCAATGTTTTAGGGTTGTTGCATGGACAGATTGCTTAGCTCTTTGATACATGCAGAAAATAAAGAATTATATTAATCTAAAATCTCAGAAGAAGGTAATTCTTTCCCACTATAGTGTTTTTCAATAATTAAAAAGTAAAAAAACAGTTGGTTTATA
Source organism: Zoanthus sociatus (assembly GCA_025331085.2). Lineage (NCBI taxonomy): Eukaryota > Metazoa > Cnidaria > Anthozoa > Zoantharia > Zoanthidae > Zoanthus > Zoanthus sociatus. The sequence goes on from JAOBAY020074973.1 coordinate 10,482, forward strand.
CTGGTAAAAAAGATTCCTCATATCAAGTTTTGCAATGTTTTCACAAAATGTTGGTGCTGATAGTTCGGTTGATATGAAGAAAAAGGATTAAAATAAGAAACAACACGATTTGTATGTTTTCTTAACAATACTGGAACTAGAATAGCATAAAATTGTGATTTATTTTGAAAAGCGCCCGAAAAAAAAACACAATTTTTACATGCAAGTAATAAGATGTGAAGCCGTCAATCGTGATAATAAACTTTCTTCATTTGTTATTTATTGAAAATATCTCTTCTACTTTGCTCTTGTGCACTTTGCTTTAAAAATCCGGGCAAATCGAACTAGAACAGCTCATTTTCATTGGGCCACTTTGCTCAATTATATCTGTATTTCAAGAATGATGCATTGTATTCTACGAAACTTTATTAAAACAATTCATACGTGAGAATGCCTTTTTAATGTAATGTAAATTATGTTCTGCATGCTGCAAAACAAAAAAAAGAAAATGCCATTCCCAGACTCCTGGGTTGTCTTTTCTGTGCCAATATTTCCGATAACGATTATTATCATATGGCCGAGTAATTTCGCACGCTCTACGGTACGGACCCGGGTACGGACCTCTCAGACTTCTGTTTGTTTTGATTTTGAAATAAGCATCAAATCTAAAAAAAAATATTTCATTCACATCAACAATCATTTAAAACCGGGTCAAAGAAAATTCTCGGCATCCCGATGCTTAAAGAACTTATAAAAGGTGCGACAAAATGACGCCAAACATCTAAATTATGTTTGAAATCATTTACCAATTAAACGGTAATTTAAACGATGGTTTGTCTTCAAGTCAGTAGGGGAGCATCACATATCGATTTCTCCACGAGAAACGTCATGGCGACGTTAGGGGGTGAG
>JAOBAY020074984.1:0-11367 GCA_025331085.2 Zoanthus sociatus
TTTTCCATTCTTATGGCCCAAGCGCGAAGCGCGCGGGCCATGAGGAAAAAACTTGGGTCCGTAACTTATGGTACGGATCGAGCAAACGAGGTTAATAAGAGATATGTTTTATCACAAATGACGTTTCGTAGCTAAACAGGGTACTGTGTCAGTGAGGTGGTGCTACGGCTTGTTTCATTTTCCCATTATTCAGAATATTTAGAATCTACAAGATACTTAGTTTAATGACGATGATGATGACGATTACAGTGATGATGTTGTCGATGGCTTTGATAATGATGACAGTAATAAGTGCTATGGACCTAACAAACAATAATCGCTTCCAACGATTACTTATTTGTACTTGCGCAATGAACAGCCTTAGATTGGGTAACTAGCCTTGTTGCTTACGTACAAGTATCATTGTAATTTATCGGATTTGCGATTGAACTGTTTTATGCACTGCAATCCCGGAGGGAGGGGGGGGGAGACTGGCCTGCATGAGGTATACAGGTACTAGCCGCCCTGTAGGGTATGGTTTTGGAGTTAGAGTCTGGAATAGGGTATAATAAATACTTTATTAACGTCAGAATCTACTAGATCTATTGTTAGCCATGGCTACTCTTTGAGATCGGGCATTCAGCGATCGGAAATTTGGAAGTATCGAACTGTGAGAATGAACAATTTTTTTACTGTCCGTTATGCCTAGCTGTAAGCAATTGTGCTAACTGTACGTATCGTGTATGTGTAGCTGGCCCCCACTGTAATTCAGTTATTTACTGCAAAGTGGTCGATTAAACTGATTATCATTATCATTATTATTATTATTATTATTATTATTATTATTAAGGTACTTACTTTAATGGTGGTGATGATGATCCATAGTATCGAATATCATATTTGCCTAAGGTCAGCGATAAGGTATCCAATTTGCCATTGGTTAGGGTACAGTTTCTGGTGTCGAGAGAGTTATAATAACATCTGTGGCATTAACAAACGACCAGCACAGATGTGACACCAGTCCTGTAAGCACGCTAATGTAAATGGCACGGTTAGGCAGTTAACGCATGTTTTTTAGGGGTAAGGTATGATTTTTGACTTAAAGGTCTGGGGTAGGGTATCAATTTTAAACATTTACAGGTCTGGGATATGGTAAGGGTTTTGAGCTTAGGGCGGCACACTCCTACCCAAAAACTAAAAGAGTAACCCCCGGGACTACAATGTATACTTCTTCTTTTACACGTAGGTTCTTCGCCCATTTTGGATTACGAGAGAAGGGATCGTCACCGGAGATCTGCTTCCCTATCACCGTCAGGGACCAGCTCGATGTTTGTATCGTCTTACTCCTCAGATTTATTAGATACAGTTACTGCAACTCCCCGCACTAAGAGTCCCATTGCCGCGTCTCCAAGGCTTACCAGTCCGTTTGGTCCCCAAACAGTAGATGAAATCCAAGTAGGCATGCGTGTCCTGGTGAATAGGTCGAGGGGCAAGACTGGCAAGGGAGTAGTTAAGTTCATTGGTAGGCTACCTGGAAAGAAGGAAGATTATTTGGGTGTTGAGTTGGATACTGATGGTGAGAAAACCTCCTTTTTGTTCATATATTTGAATGGCTCTTATGTTCACTTTCATTATATTAACCCTTTACATGCTAGATTTTTTAAAGTCAAAAATTTTAATTTTCTTAACAATAAAAACTTCAGAATTTGTCAAAACCATAGATATTTCTAAATTATACTTGCAAAAACAAAGAAAATGAATGGTCATTTAATAAGGTTTCATCAACAGATTCAAAAGTTAGGGCAATTTTAATTTAGATGAAATCGTTTTAGCAGGACAAGGGTTAAGTAGAGAATTTAGTCAACCTCGTCACTTTTTGCGTGACATTTTGGCTCATATCACAGTGAATATTTGCAAAACCCCATCATAGGATCCTAGATCAGGAAATGAGAAGAACTTATTTAAGCTCTTTTTGGGGAAATGTGATTTGTAGTCCATTTTTGGGGGGTGTTTGAAACACTATTTGAAGTTAATATTGGATGGATACCAAATCTGCCAGCTAGCCAAAGCTACACCTACTCGTGAAGGTTGGGCATCTGTGCTCAAAACTTTTGCTTTCCGAATCCTCCTTTTCTATACCAAATGCCCAAAATGTGACTATATTCCCCCTTTAAATCAATTCTATGTCTGTTTGTCTATCTGTCTGTCTGTCTTCTGTCTGTCTATCTGTCTGTCTGTCTGTCTATCTGTCTGTCTATCTGTCTGTCTGTTTGTCTGTCTGTCTGTTTGTCTGTCTGTCTATCTGTCTGTCTGTTTGTCTAACTGTCTGTTTGTCTGTCTTCTGTCTGTCTGTCTGTTTGTCTAACTGTCTGTCTGTCTTCTGTCTGTCTATCTGTCTGTCTATCTGTCTGTCTGTCTATCTGTCTGTTTGTCTAACTGTCTGTCTGTCTTCTGTCTGTCTATCTGTCTATCTGTCTGTCTATCTGTCTGTCTATCTGTCTGTCTGTCTATCTATCTGTCTGTCTGTTTGTCTGTCTGTCTGTCTGTTTGTCTGTCTGTCTATCTGTCTGTCTGTCTATCTGTCTGTCTCTTTCTGTCTGTCTGTCTGTCTATCTGTCTGTCTGTCTATCTGTCTGTCTATCTGTCTGTCTGTATGTATGTCTGTCTGTTTATTTATTTTTTACTATCCCTCTATCTACCTTGTCTTTGTCTGTCTGTCGGTGTGTCGGTGGGACGAATTGTCTCTCTGTCTGTCTGTGTTTCTAAGTGCCTTAGTGTATTAGTGTAGGCGCAATAGTGAACCGAAGTGGAGCCTCCTTCATGGACGGTTTGCATCTTTCCAACTAAGTTAAGGAGGTGACCAATATTGCATAATGAATTAAGGGACCTCCAAATAAACGTTTATTAGAGTCTGAGCTAGATTTGAAATCTGACCTTAATTCAGTTGTTCAGTTTGTTGTGAGCTAGATATAAAGAATAATCAAATGGAAATTGTTAATATAGAAAAGAAATATTACAGCGTTGTTGGACATTGAACGATCACTTTCAGGAAAGAACTTATAAGAATGTTACATTTTCAGATGGCAAGCATGACGGCTCCTTTGAGGGTCAAAAATTTTTTCAGTGGTAAGTATGTTGGATTTGTCCTCCCCATGTTCACTTAAACCAACTGAGTGGTAAGAAACTGCGGTTTCTGTTCATGTTACAACTCTCAAATGACTACTACTACTACTACTACTACTACTACTACCACTACTATAATAATAATAGTAATAATAATAATGATAATAATAGTAATAATGATAAAGTAACTGCAGCCTATATGTAGCAGAATATCATCTATTACTGTTGATACTCTCAAGTATCAGACCTTGTGCGTTTTGTTAATATACTATTTCTGAATTTAGTTCAGTTTGAATCACTTTTTCTCTTTTAGTAAACCGCGTAAAGGAATATTTGTGACATTTAACAAAATTTTGACTGCATACCGCTGAGACAAGTGCTCTATCAATAAACTGACAAGTATCATCCGGCCTACATTCTGTAGTGAAGAAAACCTGGACTACAACCCGTAGTGGTGTACCACTTGTTGACAATCTGTAGTGAAATACAACGTGGCCTACCATTTGCAGTGAAATAAAACTGGCCTGCAATCTGTAGTGAAGTATAACTAGCCTATTCAATATAATGGACAGCCAGTAGGTACTGTGGTCAAGCTCGCTTATTTCAAACAGTCTACAATAGACACGCCTGAGGAAGACTTTGGTCAGCTGTAAAAGACCAAAACGTCCTGGATGTAATCTGATATATAATGTGTCATAATTGTGTGCAATTGTTGTATATTTTGCACATTTATATCACTTTTATTCTAAGTTATTTATATTAAGTCTGCACAACAGTTTAAGCAGTAGATAAAATACCTTTCATAAAGGGTTGGGAAGTACACCCATTGTGAGCAGTAGATAGCACACCTTACATACAGTGCTGTGAAGTACATTCACTCTACACAGTAGATATCACACCTTACATACAGTGTTGTGAAGTACACCTATTGTGAGCAGTAGATAGCACACCTTACATACAGTGTTGTGTGAAGTACATTTACTCTACACAGTAGATATCACACCTTACATACAGTGTTTTGAAGTACACTCAGTATACGCAGTAGATATCACACCTTACATACAGTGTTGTGAAGTACACTCACTCTACACAGTAGATAGCACACCTTACATACAGTGTTGTGAAGTACACTTAGTGTACACAGTAGATAGCACACCTTACATACAGTGTTGTGAAGTACACTCAGTGTACACAGTAGATAGCACACCTTACATACAGTGTTGTGAAGTACACTCAGTATACGCAGTAGATATCACACCTTACATACAGTGTTGTGAAGTACACTCAGTATACACAGTAGATAGCACACCTTACATACAGTGTTGTAAAGTGCCCATAGTATACACAGTAGATAGCTTACCTTTCATGCAATGCGTGGTAAAGTAAACCTTGTGTACGTACTTGTTATTATGAGGTGAATTATATTGTGTAGAACTATTCTATACACGAGATGCATACGATACTTTGTAAATAGTAGAAGAAGCAACATACATTCTGTTGATGAAGTGTTTTATTGTGAAAAGGAGCTAGTTAACAGCAATTTTGCATGATTTATGATTAACGTTTTTTATCTATAATGTATTTTATTATTGCTTCTTTCTTTTTATAATCAAAAGTATATCTTCTAATTGAAACATTATTGTGCGCTAGTAATTTCATGTATTTGAAATTTTATTTTGAAACTTGATTGATTTTTTAAGATTCAGACAAAGAAATTAAAACCTAATATATATAAATAATTTTGAAAAGTACTTTTTAGAGCGGACTCATTTTTTTATTTCTTTTTATTTTAGTCTTTGAAAACCTTTAAAGTATGTAGAAAAGAAATCTTTTTAAAAATTTAGTTTCATTATTATATTCGTTGCAAAGAAACTAAGTGATTATGTACTAAAAATAGTGTTGTTTAAATTCTTATATTCCACGGCCGAGTTGCTTGAAGACTGGTTGGCGCAAACCCTGTTTGAAATTTTAAGAATATTTTTATCTCGTTTTTATTTTTTCTTTTGAAAATTTACCTCTTCTTTTTAGAATCTCCATTTATCGAATTGCACATCGGCAAAGTCAGAGAATTAAGTTTGATCTTTAAAGCTTTAACATCTGAACATAAGTTTCACACTAACTCCGAGTTATCTAACCCTACATTTATGAAACTGAACAAGGTATACTAAATTGATTTGCCACAAAATATCTTATAAAGAGATTTGGAAGAAAAGTCTTGCATAGCTTTTAGCTTTTAACTGCTATCAATTGGTTCCTGCTAGCTCATCTTGTTTATCTGAAGGCTATTTGCACGCATATATAAACTCGTTTGGCGCTGCCGTTTTGTTTTTCTACAATCCTCGAGAAGAAACTATAGGCAGAGATGCCAGCGCTCCCGAATTTTGTAGAAAATCATCTGCATTTTTAAAGCAAAACTTACCAAGTAAAAAAAAAACTTGTAGAACCGCAGTAAATGCATTAACAATGATTTCAGTTCTGATTAACGAAGTCCGTAAACTTGATATCAAAGATATTACATGCAATAAGTAAAACTGAATTTGTACATTTAGGATATGAGGTATAAGAGATTCATGTGGCCTAATGAAAGTCGTATTTTCAACTCTCTTCTCGGTGTTTGGAAATGTGATGAAACACTGTCTTGAGTGTTTGATATATTACGTAAATATGCCTTGAGCGTAACAGCGTTTAGCTGTAGCAGTGCTCCGAGATCTAATGATCAAGCATTCACAATGAAAATATGCAATGACTTTTCTTCCGACAGCTGGACAAGGTCTTTAGTTTACTAAACGTCCGGCAGTCCATATTTTTTTCAAATATATCTCCTTAAAACTTACCCTTATTCAACTGAAAATGTTTAGAGTTTATTTAGATGCCTTAAGCGCTTCGACATAATGGAAAATTTCGAATTTTGTGTTTTACTTTGGCTCTGTACATAGCAGGCGAAACATCCAACGTGACAGGGCTTCTCGGATGGAGTCTTGGACTGCGGATGCATTATTCGAAATTTTGGGTTGTGTGGAAGCGCTTAAGGCATCTAAATAAACTCTAAACATTTTCAATTAAATATAGGTAAGTTTTAAGGAGATATACTTGAAAAGTATGGATTTCCTGTCGTTTAGTAATTTGAAGACCTACTGCCGGACGTATAGTCACTGCGTTAAAAATGACATTTGGGAACATAAATACATCAACTCGAAGTAATTGCGGGATGTTTGATCAGTGGGCAGGTCAGCAGGTTTCGATGTCCGACCTGCGGGTCACTTGGGACTTATGCATTTAAATAGTGAAAGGAACAAATGGCTTAGTCAACCAAACGTTTCACGCATTTTGGTTCAATCAATCAATGGCTTATTACATTGGTGAACTCTTAAGTCACGTGATAAGTTGGTCATAATTATCCACATTATAATCTTTCTGAATAAAGTTTATGCGATTGATACGACGAACCGCTAACAAGCTGGAAACCTGATGCATTGCCTTTGTACTCATTTGAATGACCACTAAAAAGGCGTACGTATGGAATAAAATTGCGTTTATAATCAAATTTTATTACTTAGGGGAAAACATATGAACGGCCTTAAATATTACAATTTATTCAGAAAAAAATTAACAATAAAAGAAAGAAGAAACGGAATAAAAGGGGTAAAAAGGGACTACCTCATTCTCAGGGCCCTTTCCTATCTCATAGTCCCAGGGCCCTTTCCAACCTCATTCTCAGGGCCCTTTCCTATCTCATAGTCTCAGGGCCCTTTCCTATCTCATAGTCTCAGGGCCCTTTCCTATCTCATAGTCTCAGGGCCCTTTCCTACCTCATTCTCAGGGCCCTTTCCTATCTCATTCTCAGGGCCCTTTCCTATCTCATTTTCAGTGCCCTTTCCTATTTCTCCCAATCGAGCCTTGGTGCAATGTCGGATTTGAACAGCTATAAAGACTTTTGTGGTTGTTAATCGAAGAAAGCGGTGAGCTGTTCGAATCGTAGACATTGCACCCAGGCTCGTCAGTAAGACTCCCCGTGCACTAATCAACACAGCAGTTCCTCGCCTCTTATTAGTGTTCTATCATAGGCCGCCCAGCCTTTTCTTTTTAGAGAATAATACGGGATGAACTGTGGAGTGGTGCACGGGGAAAATCTTACAAGGTTCAAGTTAGAACAAGGGTCCGGAAGGATTGTCTATTATCCCTCTACTATTCACGATAGCTGTGGCCCGGATGACGAAGAGAGCGTCCGTCGAAGAAAGATGGCAGTATAGCGATCTCTGTTGAACCAGCTAAATGATTTAGACTTAGCAGATAATATTGCGCTACTTTTACAAAACCAAGTCTATATACAGGATGAGAGACAACTCGCCGACAGGATACATCAACCGAACTGGGTTTATCTGTAAGTTAAGACAAAACGAAGACTATGAAAATTACTACCATCGCCCAGGAGGATCGATTGCAACCTGCAACCGGAAAACCATGAAGATTATTTGCCCAGGAGGACCAATTGCAACCTGCAACCGGAAACTGGGGTGCAGTGAAGAAGTTTCAGCTTTTAACCTATCTCAGAAATATTGTGAGTACAAACGGAAATACAGATGGAAATGTCAAGGCGAAAATCGGAATAGCAAGAGCAACTTTCAACTTCCCTCAGGTTTGAAAGGCGAGGAATATTTCAACTTCAACCGAATTCCACATCTTCAACAAAATTGCGCCAACGGCACTGCTTTATGGTATATAGGGAAATCTGGCGGATTACAAGACCTATGTCGAGTCCTGCTATTCATTAGTAGCTAGATGCAAGACGATTTAACTGCAACAAAAACTATCTTCGTAGAGGTGCTAAAACTTGTATGATAAACGGTTTAGACCAAAAAAATATGATCAGTTACACTTCAACATCATACAAGTGGCGTAGGGACGGAAGGTTGTTAACCATCAATTTCCAGTATTGCGTGTGATTCTTTGTGTAAGACCACTTCTGTTCGCACTTCTGACGGTCCACATATCCAGATGTTAAGGTTTCTGCCAGTTTCTCCAATGTAAGAGGCTTGACAGTTGGAGCTCGTTGTATGCAGTGGAGTTCGTCCTTGTCGTAAAATCTTTAGCCGCATTGCCATAAACGTAACTATAAACAAAGCAGAAAGGGATCGTGTATTATGAACACCTGGGTTTAAGGTCATTAATGGCTCCCATACGCGGCTATGATATTTCTGAGACGCCAATTTTAAATTTTTGCGCTCAAAATACTCAAAGAGTTCCTCAGGGTTTATCGCCGTATTTGGGGGTGGCCGGATTTACCCCAGTTTCCTAGCAATCTGTCAGACTCCCACTCTCCATCTCGCTCGATTCATGGCATCCTTTTTTCCCAAACCAGCACTCTTACTATCCTAATCCACTTGTGTCTTCCTCGTCTTCTTTGGTCGTCCTCACTTCCTCTTGCTCTTCACTTCAAACTCCAACGCTTTTCTCAAAACATGCCAATCATCAACTCCGATAAACCATTCCTTTCATCTTAAGCGCGAACATTTTTGAGTTCAGCAACTCTCCACATCCCTTGAACTTTACCCACCCAATTCTCGATCTTGCTGTCATAACTGCCACGCAAGCACCACTTGCATTCACTCTATCTCCCAAATAACTAAAACCTTTCACCATCAACCATCGACTTGCTTCTTGCAACTTCTACAAACAAAATATCTCCCATTGGGGTCACCCTCTTTACTTTCGCGCATCTTCCATAGATCCATTTCCCGCATTTCGCACACAACACTTGGTTTTCAATTTACTTGCTTGAATCCACAGATAGCACATGGATCAACCTTACAGACACTTCACCTTCTACCGCACTCACTACCGCTTTCGTCTTCCCGAAGTTCACCTTCATTTCCTTGCTCTCAAATGCCTCCTTCCATTTCCACAACTTCTCTTTCAGTCCCTCAATCGTTTCGCTCGTCAGAACCAAGTCATCCACTTACAATATCTCACTCATCAAACCATTTCTCACACTCTCCGTAACTACGTCAACCACGATCACAAAAACCAACGGCAACAACACGAATCTCTGGTGCACACCAACTTTTATCTCAAACTCCTCGGACAACTATCGCCCAACTCTGACTGTTGTCTTTGCACCTTAAGACAAACTCACTACTGCTCTCACCATTACCTCTGGTATACCTCTCTTCCTCATTGCCAACTCCAATACCTTCCTCGGTGACCGTGTCAAAAGCCTTTTCCAGGTCAACGGAGCACATATACAACTTCTCCTCAAAATGAACACTGCATCTATTGTTTCTTTCCCTGGCATAAAACCAAATTGCACCTTGTCCATCGTCACCATACGCCGCAATCTCCTCTCTAGCACCTTTTCTATAGGTTTCATTGCATGCTCAAGCAACTTCACTCCCCTATACGTCCCACAACTCATTGCGTCCCCTTTCTCCTTGAAAATTGGTACAACAACACTTGGTGCCCACTCATCAGGTATTCCTCTTCTATCCAACACACCCTGACACCGCTCCACCATCACACCAATCCCGATCTCCCCACTTTGCCCCTATCATGTCAACTCTTACTTCCGCGGGTCCAACAGCCATTTCCGCTTTCATTTCCTTATCGCCTTCACAACTTCTTCCCGACTAACCCTCTCAACTTGCCCTTCCACCAATTCTGCTTTCACGTTCCGATCCCACTCATTCTCCTCATTCCTAATTCTTTCCATGTGCTCTTTCCAGACTTTCCCTCTGTACTGGTGGTCAAAAGATCACTGACAACAGTCCTTCTCAGGACTACTTTTTAAAAACAATCATTTAACACAATGAGGTTACTCAAGTCCACACACTACAAAAGACCATTTTTAATCAATCTTTGTTAACACTCTTAAGGATTTGAAAAACAATGTTACTTTATTTAAAAAATAAAAAATTATGGACTTGTTTTCTTCCTTTTGAATTTTTTTAACCCTACTTTCGTCCGTCCGATTTTGAAATGGTCCATATCCACAATGTTTCATCACTCGTAAAACTTCCCTATCACCGTCAATGTGAACCCTTTGTTTGTTTAATATTGGCACTATCATGTTAAATTTGTCAATTTTTCCATTGATCGTATCTGTTTTCTCATAACACTGTTTTACTGCCTCCTCCCATTTCATGACATTGTACTTTGTCAATGGAAAAGGTCCAAGTTTTTCTCGCTTTTCCATCAAAATCTTTCTCAACTCTGCAATGTCTTCCCTTATCTCCTTACCCAGTGTGATCCATTCTGGTCGACAGCCAGAGTCAATTAAAACTTGATTCAATCTATGTGTTGTAGAATCTACAAAAAATGAAAATATGATAGTTTATTCTAACATTACATATTAAATGTTATTGCACCTACTGTAGTTTGGGATGGTAAATGACTTTCGAAGACCACAGACCCAAACATTGAAAAATAAACTAAACCTTAACCCACCCCTAATCCTAGCCCTAAATAGGTTTGGGTTAGGGTTAGGGTTTGGCTTAGAGTTAGGGTTTGGGTTAGCTTTTAGTTTGAATTTGGGTCTGCAGTCTGCAAATGTCAAACACTGCGTTCAGGAAGAGAGGGGGTGAGCTGGGGTCAGAAAATAGGGAAGGGTCAGGGGGTATAGAAAACGTCAAAGTGGAAAAGTTCAAATAAAGTCTTTATCTTTACACTTGTCAGTGAAAGCACCCAGAAAAAGGGTGAGTCAGGTTAGCGCAGTGGTCATCATTTGCGCCTCCAACCTCTACAACCCGGGTTCAAATCCTGGGCTCTGCATGTGGGCTGAGATTTGTCGATCTCAATCTGACTCTGAGGGTTTTTCTTGGGGTACTCCGGTTTTCCTCCCTCTGCAAAAATCAACTCCCAGCTAATTCCATCTGGCTGTGGTGCTGTGCTCCATGGTCAAAGATGGGCCGTAAAAGCGGCAGCATTTGTGTATGTGTTTGTAACCTGTGTTTGTGTGTGATGATTGTGCCTTTAAAATGCTTACGGCTCGACTTCATTGAGCTGCGTCCTCGTAATTCAGTTCTAACTGCTAGGAAGGCGATTAGCAAGGCTGTTATTTATTTATTTTTATAATATAGCTAGGACCCTGCACGCACTCTGATTGGTCGAAAATCTATGTTTTATCAGAGTATAAAACATAGAAAAAGCGTGTTTTATTGTTTTTAGCCACAGGCATTCCTCTTGCCAACATTTTTTAGAGATGGCGGAAAACATTTTATTTGAAGACACTTATGATGGAGTTCTCTGCAAAGCAGCAGAAAGTTTTGAAGA
>JAOBAY020074994.1:0-11367 GCA_025331085.2 Zoanthus sociatus
GAGTCGATCCCGGGTCGTAGAGGTGGGAAGCGCGTGTGATGACCACTACGTCAACCTGACTCCCCTGGGAATATAATAGTATAAGCAACTGTGATGAGTAACCTTTTGGTTACTGTTTTGGTTTTTGTAGATTGGCTTTAATTCTAAAGTTACAAGTATTGCCAAAGAATAAAGATAAAAGAAAAAAATTGCCTTCAAGAATCATTCAGTCTAGTAATCCATGCACTCATAACCTGAACGAACCCTAAAATTAAGCAACTTTTTGGGTTCGATAAATGACATTATTTATATATATTATGTAAATAAGCAACTTTTAGACCTAAAATGATCCAAACTTAAGCAATTTTTGGGCTCGGGCCGATTGATGTTGCATATATAATAAGGGTGTATTTAAGGCATTGCTGATTTCCAACCTTAGTTGTTTCAGTAACCACTGATACTATTATTTACACACCAAGGCAAATCTTATTCGCTAAACTACAACAAGGAAATAGTTATGACTGTATGAGTAAGACTGCGGATTTTACTGTTTGTATTTGCTTCATTATCATATAACTTAAGGAAGTGAAAAGAAAATTAAACAAGTTTTGAGTTAAAATTTTGAAAGGGCTTGTCAAAGAAGCCTTTCGCGTCTATACATGCAGCTTCTAGAACGTAACGAAACTCTCCGAAAGACTGGGTTAGACCGTAATAATGAATATGTTCTTCGGACGCGAGTTATCATGGGAACATTGTTTCACAAAAATCGGAACTTTTGGCTTCATAAAACCGGTTACGTATGGTAATAAGCAAAAACTGTAAACAAACATTTGACTTATCTGCTACCACAAAAGGCTGAAAATGTCCGTTTCACTCCGTTTTGCTAATTAAAACTTTCATTTTGGCTTTAGTCTGCAAAATTGGCTAGTTCTTTTGATGTTGTCGTACAAAAGTGAAGATGCATTTTTACTATCAAAAACAAACTTAATAGAAACATAAAAGCTTAAATCTTTCAAAAAATAGAAACAAATAAAAAACAATTTGAGGCTGAACTGAACGTTAAGAAAAAAAATAAATTTATTTCTATTTTTGCTCATACTAACTGCCACTCATATCTTTGACGTGTCACGCGCGCAGAAATGCACCTATATTACATTATTTGCACTACACTCTGTTTTTATAAAAACCAGTAAATTTTACCGAGGCTCATTGTTCTTAATTTTTTGGCTGTTTCAGCCTCAATTTGTTTTTAATTTGTTCTTGTTTCTGTGAGCGGTTTGATATAGTGAGACATAAAAACAAAAAAACAAGGCATTCAAAAATAATGCTGATCGTTTGTATATGTGAATCATTTGGGACAATATATATAGTTGATACACGTTTTTTTGTATAAGAAATATTTTATAAGAACAATGAGGCTCAGATTGGCTGAAAATTAAGAACATTTTAAGAACAAGCTCAGGCTGAGGCTGAAGAAAAGTGAAAATGTTTCTAGTTGAAACTTTATTGAATCTTCAAACCGCGCACAGAAATAAGAACAAATTCAGAATAAATTGAGGCTGAAGCATTAAGAAGAATGCGTCTCGGCAAAATTTATTTAGTTCTGATAAAAAAAAGTGTGTATAATGATAAATGGGAAACGGTGCCTTTGTGTTTTTACTGTGCACATTGCGAACGTAAATTACAAGTTTCAGTAAAGTCTTATCGTGGCCTTAGTGCCCAATATAGTGGCTTCAACTTGGCTACTAGCACGTTTGTGTAATCTATACTTGGGTTCATCTTTATAGCCACATCCCACAAGCATTGCGCTTTTATCATTACTTATATTCTTTTTGGAAACCTGAGCCTGTTTGCTATCTATACCATGCTGATGAGGCCTAAAAATCTCAAATCAGCTGCTAATAAGATCTAGCGAAGGCAGCTAGCCTGCTCAGGGGTAAGCCCTGGCGTTCTACTACACGAAACAGGTGTCTATCTGTTAGCATTCAGGCTCTTTATTTTTTATGGTTGTTTTAAGGGGTAAAGCCCGTTACCGACGTGGCCACAGTGCCCATTATATCGTGGCTTCAAGTTAGTTACTAGCACTAGTTTTGTGCTATCAATAATTGACGTTGATCTCTATAGCGATATCCCACAAGCATTGCATTGTGGTATGCGAGTTCTTATTAAAATCTTTCCCTCCCCAGGGTGCGACATATGTAGCGAAAAACACGAAGGTGAATGCCCCATGCACGGTCCGTTACACTCACTAAGAAAACTAGTGAGCGCTGGACAGTCGAACAGTCCCTTAGAAAATGGCTCAGTCTTAAAGTTCCCAGATGAAGTATGCCTGTGCACATCGAGTATACCTTGCATGGGATACGGCGTATGCGCGCGTAAACGGATTCCCGCGGGAACGTGGATAGGACCTTACGAGGGAAAGCTAATGAGGCCCGAGGATATTAAAACAAACACTGACACGGAGTACATGTGGGAGGTAGGAATGAAAGATTTGGACTTAAGGTTATAATTAGAGGTAAGGCAAAGTGATAGCGGATGACTGAGAAAAGAGCAAGTTAATTAACAGCTATATCCCACGTGTGGGAGGTAAATTGAGGTGGATATATAGCAGTTATATGCAATGGTTTCGAATGGGATACCGTAGAATATGCCACGCGTCACTTGTACTTTTCGTATTCACACGAGCCTTATAGCGAGTGTGTATAGGAAGAAAACACAAGTGACAAGTGGCATTTAGCTTTGTAGCTTTCGATATTCTGACAACTAAGTTTGCACTTTCTGCAGTTATGACCTGGAAAAGATAACCTCGCACACTATCGTGGGTGACTTTCTAAGTTCTCGCCGATTTGCACTGCTTTTGAAGCAAAATATCAGCTCGACTAATTTTGGCCTCTCTCTACCCCCCAAGGTATTCCATGACGGTCAAGTGAGTCATTACCTTGACGGCAAAGATGAAATCAACTCCAGTTGGATGCGTTTTGTTCACTGCGCTCGTCACAAGAAGGAGCAAAACATGGTAGTGTTCCAATACCACGGATGCGTGTATTATCGCACAATACAAGATATATTACCCGGTCAGGAGTTACTAGTCTGGTATGACAGTCGATACTCGCAGTTCATGGGCGTCCCAGTGGCGCTTAACGATTCGGGAAGCCGTGGTAAGTTATAATCCTAGATTAAAATTTCATAAATTTAAAACCAGAGTTTCGTTTGAATTTCTAGCTACGGCCAAATCGCCGCCCTCTGGTCTGTTACATTAGTAGTAATACTGCACTTTCTTGCAAAAACTAAATCTGTTTTAGTTACCTTGCTTATGGTAGCAATTTATTGCGATGTAAGGTGTTAGGATGGTCTAGCTGTTTGCCCTTGTACTGCCCACATACGAGTCCCGCTATCGCATTCTGAGGTTTGTGCGCTGCTAGGATTTGCCCGTTCTCAATGTGACTGAAAGGTTTTCTCCGGGTACTCCAGTTTTACCGTCCAACAAGTAATATGTAATTGAGTTATATTGGGGAATCAAAAAATCTAAGTTTAGTTAAACGTGATCTTACCGCAAAGTCCCAGGTTCGATCAACGGCACTGCCCGAGATTTCTGCTCGCTTGCCGCAGAAGCTCGCACAGCTTTCCATTCTTACGAGGTCGGAAAATCAGCAAATATAAGATAGATTAGTGTCCTGCATGTCCATGCAAGAGGATTCAAAGACGTTTATACCCACCTAACACTACAGGAGCTGGGGATAAGCATCGGCTCCAGCAAGCCACTTGGCTAGTAAAGCTAGTTTAGCTGAATAAGGCTGTTGATAAATAGAGTACCAGCGTTCGCTTAGTTACTTGCGATAGATTAGCGTTCAGTCCAGGAAGAAGTAACAGATTCTGAATCGCTAGCACTAAAAAAACCGGAGATAAGCACTGGCTTCAGTCATGCCGCGACTAGGCTCGAATATAATTTAACTTATAGCGGACAGAGATTTCGGCAAATAAAGTATCAGCGTCTACTTAGAGATAGCCTGTTATGGATCAGTGTTCTATTCAGGGACCGGGAAAAGTCAAAAACTCTCATGTGCTTTTAAGCACGATTTCACGAGTTATCTGTTTTGTCAAGAGTTTAGTTCAGCTGACTCAGCTTTCCATCTTAAGAAAATCGGTGAATCTCGGCATATGCGATGGGTTATCAGAGACATTAGGTCAATAGGGACCTTAAGCAATGAGGACGGCGACGCCGACGACGAAGGCAAAGAACAATAGTAATACAATAACTGCACGTTGGAATGCACTGAGCTGAGCACCTGCACGGAGTTGTTGCTATACTTAAAACGTGAAAAGTCCTTTTGTAAAGTTGTCGAGACTACGAGGACGTCACAGCATAAACTTTCTCAATAATTGTTTAGCTTCATGGCGAAACATTTAATCATTTTTCTATTCATAAAGTTCAAGGCAAAGAAACAAAACTCTAATGACCCACACAAAGAAGTGACGAGCAAACCAGAAATGTGTTTTTTTTGAGTCGTCATCGTTCATGTTGAGGACCTCGTTGCTTGAGGTCCGTATAGAGGTTTTTCACCTGACGTCACGGCGGCCATGTTGGAGGGCACTTTACAAAAGAATTTTGATTATTTCTTTTGTTTCGGGAACCAACATGGCCGCTATGTCTATTGTCTCTTGTGTCTCCTGGGACTGTGTGAAAAACCTCTATTAAATGAGGATGGGCCAATGGCTAGTAACAATAGTAAATACAATAACTGCAATTTTTAAACACAACGCGTTGAGCACCTGCAAAATGTTATCACTAAAATTATAACGTGAAAGAACTTTTTTAGAATTCTCAAGACTACAAGATCCTAATAATAAAAAATGTCCTCGATATTTATTTTAATTACCGTCATGGAGAAACATTCCACCATTTTCTGCTTAAAAAATCCAAATTCAGGTTCTATTTTTAGCGACAACTGCGTGCAGCTGCTCAGTTCGATGCATTCCAACGTGCAGTTGTTGTTCTTTGTTGTCAGCGTCGCCATCCTTATTGCTAAAGAATCCTAATGAGAGAGGACAAAATCAAGCCCGCTCATCACAACAATCTGGTAGAAAAGCACCGGCTTGCGAAACGATTTAGCTCTCACCTAGGTTAGGGGAAAGATAGGTTAGTAACAAGATAGGGTTAAAATTACTGTTAAAAGGTAAGCTTTAGCTAAGAATACGAGTACGAATTTAGATTCCCATTAAACCAAACTTTTTGTCCTTTTAATAATCCAAACTTTAACGGCGTTATGACTTGCCAACACATTAATAGTTCTTTGTCTACCTAGGTGTCCAGCCCCCTCGCGACCTCGTTGCGCAAGACCGGGCTCGAGCGCGGGACAAACTAGAGAGTGGCGACCCCCCTGCAAAACGCCTTCAACTCGAGCATGACCACCCAGTCTACACTCACTCGCCACCACAACGCGGCCGACCACCGTTGCGGAGAACTGAAACCGAGAATCGACGCAAAACAGAAATTGAAAACGGGCTGAAGTTCTTTGAAGAGCAACAACTGAAACAGGCTGCACAGACGAGAAGACCGCTGTCATACCGTGGACGCGGCCGCGGACGAGGGAGTCACATATCCTCCCATCGCGTTGCGGATCCGGCCGACGATTTCACTTGGCGTTGTAATAAATGTTTCAAAGCTTTTTCAAACAGAGAACAACTCGAACTTCATCACTGTAACGGAATGAGCGGCGGTAAAAACTATACCTGTCCTCACTGTAATCAAACATTTTCTCATCCAGCAGAGTTCCGGACACATGTTGAAACGCATGTAAACGAGCGGCCTTTTCGCTGCGGTTACTGCGCAAGCGCGTTTACGAGTGCTACGCTTCTTAATCAACACGTAAGAGTTCACATGACAGAAATAAGTCAGGAAAAATCGATTGGAAGACAAGAACGGATTATACAAGCGCAGGAGTTTTCCTTTTAGGAGCTGAGAGAAAATCAAATTGCAAATATGGGAGACTTCCTAAATTCAATAAATACCAAACGCATCATATTGATCACTGCTCTACAAATTGTTTTAACTCGTTTTCTGTTTCAGTGTTTCCACGCTGTGATAGAAACATATATTCACCTTCTTCTATGAACAAGTGAAGGAAGAGTTTTGTCTCATAATGGTATATTTTTGTTACTCTGTAGCGCTTTTCAAATATAAATAAAATCTGCAATGAAAAAAATTAAAAACGGTAGACGAACTTAATTCCCATCGTTAATCAACATTCCCAAAACTAAGCGTTATTTTGTATTATTATAGCACAGAATGAGAATGGTTTTGCGAATTTTGCTAGTAAAAATTAGCACTTATGTGTTCATTAGATAGAAAACCTCATTTACACTTTAGAATATAACGGCGTGTATATTAACACTGCCTTATTTCAATACGTTGTTAAAGTTAAAATAGGAGTTTCAATGCGTCACAATCTTTTAGGCATAAATTGCGGCTCCCCTGATAAGCCCCAAATATCTACGATGTTAACCCTTTCAGCCTCGGTTGCAGCGTTTACACGGTACCGATCATATTTTTGACAGCACCGGACAAAAATTTGACCTCCATTTTGCAGGATGAAAATTTGTACTCGACTAGTCGGCCAAATATTTGTACGGTTCGGGTGGTTCGTTGTAGAAGAAACGCTAAAACGTACAACTTTTCAATCGGTCAAAAATTTGATTGGTGCCGTGTGAAGGTAGCCTACTGAAAATGCCATCAAATTTGTTCAATGAAAAGTATGGGCTCAAATTTGGAGAATTTAACAATACAATTGGGACTGAAAGAATTAAAAACGCCTTATGTACATGATTTATGTAATGGAAAAATCTGGGGTCAATTTTCTATTACCGCGACAATAATAAGATATTAGCCAGAGTTCGGCTAAGTTAACCACTGTAAAGTGGATAGCTCAAAATGATAAAAACCCAATGCCTTTATCCACCATGTGACTCTAGTATTCCAATTATTCTCCCAACAAATGTCTCTTTTTGTTTCTTTTTATTGGATTTAACCAGAGCAAAGTGTAACATGTTTCCAGTTAGTGCATATGCAGCGTACAAATTCTGTAATTAGACACAATAGGCATTTACCATCATTGTAAAGAAACAGAAAACCGTGCACTGTTGTAAATAAACAAGCGGCTTTAAGAAATAAACGAGGCCTTTCAAGGGGTTTTGTCGACAAGAGATATTGCTGCAGTTTTCCAAAAAAAAATCTAGCAGCAATCTAAATCTTGTTCCATAAAACCAACATCCAACAGAATCTGACAGAAAAAAGCAACCAACTACGATACCAAAAATCTATTTTAATTTCGACAAAGTAATATGACGAAGCAGTCCATCCGAACTCTCGAATTCTGTAATATATTTTTACAATTAAACGATTTGAAACTGCTTAGGTGATTGATATTCTTCTCAAATAAAGAAGTTTTTATGGGCGCTTTCTTTTTTAATTGAAGAAAATTACAGAACTCAAAAATTAAGCACATTTTGCACACATTTGTATTCTAGCGAAGGAACGACAGAGACATTTCTCTCTAGCCAAATATCTGCCAGGTAAAATCAGTACTCCCTTGGAAGGTCTCGTGTAAATGACAATAATCTTTTGTTATTTTAAGACATAAAACATTACATTTTTTATAGGTTTTTATCAAGATGCTTCAAGGAAATTCTAAACATATATTTACTTTAAATAAAATCTCATTTTCTAAAACAAAAAATGCCAACTTTTCTTTTTAGGGCTTTTAAACAAACTTTTTAAAGAAGAAAATACCAATTAAAGTTTTTCATAAAATGCCTCAATTTTTTCGGGCATAGAATATGAAATTTCATTTTTTCATTAGGAAATACCATTTTTATAATACCTACATCTTTATTTGTAAGATAAATAATCATCTTAACACAATGTAAACAGAAACCCATGCACTATAATTTGAAACTAACAAAAAAACTTATTTTTAGTATTTTAAAATGTATTTACATTGATATGAAAAGCTTGCGTCCAGTAATTAGAGAAAAATGTTATTAACAGTATAATATTGTTTTTCGCAAATTGAACGACAATTCCTTGTTGTATAACCTCTGTTGTAAAACGAAGATAAACCGTAGATTGATTTGCATGAGTATTTTTTTTAATTTAGAAGTTAAACTTTGACAAACTACTTTCAGAAGGAACATTTTATAAACAATTAGAATTATAGTCATAGACAGTAAAATAAATATGTTTTGTGTTTTGTCGTGCAGTGTTGTTTTTCTAGACTCTTCTATTATCATCTTCGTATTTGAGTTAGCTTAAAAAACTAACATTTTGCTTGCTATGATACGTCAAACTGACTAGAATTAGACATTGATTTTAACCAGGGCTGACATTAAGTGTTAATCCAAGAAGAACACATTATTTCGTTACAATGCACATTTTTTTGTATACTCGCAGACTTTTCAGAGCAAGCGAAGGAAATTCCTCTAATACTAAGAGATTATATAAACCGAGAGCGAGGGCTGTATGGAAAAATATCCGACCGAGGTCTTGACAATACTGACCGGGCACAGCGAGGTTCGTTCAAAAAAGACTGAGGTTTCATATTATTACATACAGACCAAGCAAGGGAGGTTAAGAAATCTTTTTTTATATATGACTTTTTTCTTCAGTTAATTTATCCCATGCCTATGTCTACGGAAATCAGAAATATGCGACAATTTTCGAAGTTTCGGAAATGTTTAAGAACTTGTTTTTATATCGTTCTTTGTTCAAAACTTAACTATTTATTTGCTAGGCCACCTTGGTGCAACAGCTCAAGTGAGGAAGAGAACGTCAACCTCTTCTTTTCCGAATATTAGCCATGCATTAATTACAGCCATCTGGATTTTTTCCATTCCTTTGTTGTGAACTAACAAGCATCGGTGTATTCACACACCTTCATCTTTATTCTCCTGTCTGTCAGAAATAATTTCATCTTAGAGCAAACGCATTGTTTTTGTACTTTTAGTCTCGATATTTGTATTTGGCGTAAAGAACCATTGCTAGTAAATCAAAATATTCCACTGCTGTCAAAATACTAGCTCCCAGGAACAAACCGATTTGTCCTCCAACGTCACCTTGTTAGGAAAAAAATAGATACAAAGTTGAGTGAAATTGAATTAGTAACCTCTAATTAGATGAGAAGTTGTTCCCTTAAGGGCGGACGTGGTTGGCGCAGTTGGTAAGATCTCTGCTTTTTACCACAAGGTCCCCAGTTCGATCCCGGCAGTATGCCGAGATTCGAATATTTGTGTGACCTTCTTTTCCGCCTAAGCTTTCCATCCTTCCGGGGTAGGTAAATGAGTACCACCATCTGCTGGGAGCTAACCTGCGATGGATTAGTGTCCCGTTCAGTGGGAGTTAAAAACTCTCACCCGCTTAACACTACAGAAACCGGAGATAAGCGCCGGCTCAAAGGGCCACTAGGCTTGTAAAGGATTTAGCTAGCTAGCTTGTTCCCTTAAATTAGTAAATAACACACCCTTGACCCTCTGTTTACTTTTCAGATGCTATACCCACTGAGCAAAAGGAAATCGCATGGAAAGTGGATTACTTAGCCAGGCTGTATTAGGAAACACAACCCACGACCCTTTGATCACTGTTTTGATGCTCTACCCACTGAGCTCTAAGAGCTCACATAAGAGCGGGTCACTTAGCTTGGAAACACCCATGATTCTCTAATTACTGATCAGATGCCCCACCCATCAAGCTTTAGGAATTCACATGGAGATCGGATCATTTAACTAGGTTATGTTAGATAAAACAATCTATCATCCTCTGAATACCGGGTAGATTCTCTGCTCAGTCACTGAGATATGAGAAGTTATTTTTTTTACGAATTGATTACATACTTACTATATGATCCATTCAGTGCTGTATGTTTCATGTCCCGTCTTACAGAGCGTTTTCACACAATCCCAAGAGACACAGAAGACAATAGACATAGCGACCATGTTGGTGTCCCAAACAAAAGAAATAATCAAAACTCCTTTGTTAAGAGTACACCAACATGGCCGCCATGACGTCACGTGAAAACGCTTTATAGTGTTTTTCAAACATCTTTTTTATAAAACAAGACGCTCTAGAAAAGCATACTGGGCTACCTTTGTTTCAGGTCTCTTAATCGAGCAAGAAATGAACCTTGTATGTCGAGCTGGCGCTGCAAGGAACTGTGGGATATATATTTTGGCTTGACGGCAAAAACGGAAAAACAAATCAATATTATGACTAGGCTTACCACAGGTAGCCCAGGAATGATAACTTCCAGCGGAAGGCAAAGGATATTAATTTTATGCCTCATATTATTTTAGCGCACAGTATCTTTTGTGTTTCTAGATCATCAGTTCTATCTGGACTTCGATCTTAACGTCGTTTAAACTGAAGTAACCTTAAGCAACGATGACGGTTTGCAAATTTGCAAACAACAACGGCTGAGAAAAAGCAAATTTCTGGTTTATTCTTTACTTCTCTGTGCAAGCATTAGCATTTGTTTTTCTCAGTGTTAAACTTTGTGATCAAAAATTGAAGAAATGCTTCTTCATGAAACTAAATAAACACCGAGAACGTTTTTGTTATTATGACCTTGTAGTCCGGAATTTTCCAAAAAAGTCTTTCACGTTTTAATTTTAGCAACAAAAACTCGAAAGTGTTAAGTTTGATGCATTCCAACGCGCAGTTATTGTATTTACTATTGTTCTTTGCGTCGTCGTCGGCGTCGCCGTCCTCATTGCTTAAGGTCCCTAGTAGCTGGTGCCAGTAAGTTTGGGTTACTTATTCTGATTATTCTGAGGCTAAAAAAAATTTCTCACATTTTGTTTAAAAAAACTTTCGTTTTGTTTCAAGTCATATCAATACTCAAAGACCGAAAAAACAGCTGGCAATAGACCTTACCAGCTGCTTATCCGGGAGACATATTACGGGAGTGCTCTCAAATACAAAAGAACTTCAAACAAAGCAACAAATTACATTACAAAGCATTTATATTTTGTGCTTTGGAAACAGGAATTGCACGGTTGCCTTTATTTTGAAAAGCGCTTAACCTATAATCTGCGAATGTGGTTTATCAAAAAATAGTGAAAAGTAATTTAACTTATTTTATGCATTTAGACCAATGTTTAAAATCAGATGTCGAGCTAGTCGAATACCTGACCGGCTCAGTCGAAGATTTGTTAACAAATGAGTTAACTAAAATCTACCGCACCCAACTGATTTAGACGTCAAACTTCAGAAGCAATAAATTCTAATCCTGAGTTTAGTTTAAGTTTGATGTTTAGCTGGGACTTAAGAGCCTCTGCCTGTAAATATCAAATATCGCCGGACAGTTTGGAAAAATCGAAATTTTTTATACTTTGCCCGAT
>JAOBAY020075005.1:0-11365 GCA_025331085.2 Zoanthus sociatus
TACATAATTTGTACATTCTAAATAAAAATCCAAGGTTTTTCCATAGCTCAAGATTTTGGTGCAAGACTTTGTCTTCCAAAACTTTCTAGTTCCTGAAAAATTCATTTTAAATTTCCAAAACTTTACATACTATCCAAAACTCATAAAAACCCTGCTTTTCAGAAACCTTTTTAGCAACAGAAATAATATTTAAACATGCAATGGAAGAATACATGAGCATCGATAGAATCTTTCAGCTTCACTGACAACAAAAAATCAGACCTTTGATTAGTAGCTTTCCATTACTGCCCAGACATGACTCAGATGATGGTGTCAACAGCTTCTCCTTAACATTCTGGAATAAAATAATTTGAGTCATTTAGCAAATAAATGCAAGATCAGACTTGTACAGACAAGCAATGAAAAGATGTTTGCAGTGTGTTTCTTAAGGCTTGGGAAGTGGAGTACTTTAAGTGAGAAAGCAAGTACACCTGGGTTGAAGGTCATCAAGCACAGAAGGCTCAAGTATCTAGTGTCCAGTAATTTTAGAAAGTTGCAAGACACCTTTGTTGGGAAAGCGGCACAGCTGTCGAGGAACGTCGGTACAATTTACCGGTGTACCGGCCTTAAGAAACACACTGGTTTGCTAGACAACGACAATTATTTTATTTATGACATAGACTTCCAATAACTATAGATTATCTTATGAAAGAAATCTTAATTCAGTACCAGCTACAGCAAAGTAGCTTAAGTAGAACAGTGGCTATGGTTGGTGCAGTTAGTAAGATCTCTGTCTTCTAGTCATGATTCCCCAGTTTGATCCCTGGTTATACAGAGATTTGAATCATTATCCAACCTTCTTTCCTTCCTAAACTAACTCAGCTTCCCATCCTTCTGGAGTGGAAAAATGAGTACTAACATCTGCTGGGAGATAACCTGCAATGGATTAGCGTCACTTTCAGGGGGAGTGAAAAACTCTCATCCACTTAACGCTTCCCAAACCCGAAATATATGGACATGCTGAAATGAGCCACTCGGCTCACAAAGTGTTTGCTCTTCAAACCATGTGATTAAAATATCAAGTAAATTACCTTGAGTTGGGCAAAGTAGCATGTAAAATTGCTCTGATAAAGAACAAGCAGCCAAAAAATCAGCTCCTTATGTTCCTTATGATAATTATTACCTACAGTGATGGTCAGAAAAATTTCATTCAGTTTTCTAAATTTAATTAATAATAATTATTTGTTATATTGGTGCAGTTGCTTGAAAGAAGTACTAACTTTACAAATGTCACCTCCTTGCTGTAATTACAATACTGTTAATGATCATTAACTTAATTGTTCAAGCTTCGGCTTTCCTAATTACAGTTGCTCTGGTGAAGTTGAAAATAAATGCTCCAAAACATTAAAACCTGTTCTCACCTTGGACTACGTTGTTCAAAGGTGGGTCAAACTTATTAAGTATAAATTACATCACCGATTGCTTCTGCATAGAAACGATTACAGTTCTTATAAAATACTTCTTTGATTTTACCCAGGAAAAACCTAGTTAACCCCAAATTTACAAGTCAAATTCACCCCTGGATGCATATACTGTATGGTAAGAAACAAAACCATGTTGTTACAAATTTTACCCCGGGTTAGCACTAATCGGCTTTTGAACAACTGGACCCAGAAAGACAATAATATATAGATTTAGGCACTGTCTAAAAGTGGAGCTCCCAAAGAAATATTAACCGTACTGCAGTCTCTGACGTATGTACGGACATGGTGTTAAAAATTCAACTTGATAGATATACAATATTTTCTTAAGTATGGTGCTCCATGTGGAAGCTCCACTAAAAAATTGAGAAGAAACTGTAGCCCAATGCTGCATTGACTAAAACTATGCTGTTTTCACAATTTTTTTCATAGTATTATATAATTCCGTTGTCTTTCCAATCTTTATTTTGGGGTCATGATGGTTTTTAACTACAACCTTAATTTCATTCTGTTGTATTTCCAACAAGTAAAATCTCAGAATCCACTTGCCTAACAGGTGTGTGGTTAGATCAGTTACCAGTATAATTTCCAACCCTGTGTGCACCGTTTTATATTCTGTCGATTTAGTTAAGAACTTACAGTACATATACTGTATACTGCAATAGTTGAGTTTTTCACACTGCAACATATTATGTAACCTCTACTACACAATAATATATTTTCATTCTTAATTTTTTTGAAGTAAAAAAGAAACATTTGAAAATGAAAATCAATAAAATGAATGAAAAGATGACTTTTTGTTTCACTAAAAAGATGTTACACAATATATTTAACTAAATATTACCGTGACAGACACTATATACTGTATAGTAAATTACATATAAATTAATAAACAGATCATTGTGAGGAAAACAAGTACAAGGGCATTTTAAATAGAGAAATAATGAAAGACAGCCAAATTCCGTTTTTTAAATCATTTAATTTGAATTTAGTAATTTGTAAAATTTTAAGGGAAGCCTAATTCCAAAATTAAAAATTATTTTTCATATGCTAAACTACATTTGTTTGGGATTTCAGAAATGTCTTTTTATACCAATTAATTCCTTGATCCGACATGTTCCTAGAAATATAATTAAAATTTATTAAACAAAATGAGCTTGCCTATGACTAAGAGAGATATCATTTAACTTGGGAATCCCTACAAATCCCAACATCAAAATACGACGCATGTTCAACTTTTTTTGACAATTAAACAGGGTTTTTTAAGGTGAGTTTTCGAACAAATACATGCAGCTTTAGATAAATGAAAATGATGTCCCTACTTGATAATTTTGCTAAAAGTCTAACAAGAAACACAGTGCAAATTTTTAATTTGACATGATGGCAGAGGCAATTAACTGTTCAGAGCTTGCATGAGACAAAAATTTAATGTGATGCCCTCCTGAATGTTTTACAAGCCCTATTAATGTTGTAATGATTTTTTCATAAGCACATTGCACAAAAAATTAACAGTTTTGGAATTTAAAACGAATGCATTTCAACAGATCAAAAAAGGTTTTAAGTTCAGCTTTTCTAAGAATAATAAAAAAATTAAAATCCATACTATCAAAGTCAGACACTTTTAATATATTAAAGTTAAATCACCTTAGATGCTGCCAAAATTCTTAAAAGATTTTCAATTGTGGTTTCATTGAGACTGTTAGATGAAGAAGACTATATTTATTTTTTATATAATATTAAAATTTCATCAAAAATCAAGTATGAGAAATCTAAAAAATCAAGTTTCAATCCTTTTGAAATGCACGTTTAGGAAATAAGTACCAGCTTCCTTTTTGTAAAATACATAAAACAAAGTACACAGTCTCTAAACAGGAAAATACAACTTACCTTTTTAAAGGTGAACTGGTTTGAGTCAGAGTGAACATAAAGAAAGACATTAATAGCTCGATGCTCTTCAAAATTTATCATGGAATTACGCTTGGAACCCATTACATTTCTTCAAAATCCAAGTAAAAAATAGCATTGGTATGGTTTTTGATCATCATCCAAATTTATCAACATTTTTACAAAAATATACTGAGAATGCTCTCAAATGGTGTACAGCTGTTTAAGGTAAATCCTGTCTGTTGGAAGCATGAAACTCTGTGTGTTTTTTTTTATCAATAAACACATAAAATTGCTTTAAATGAAAACAGTCAGAGCAGAAAAAATTTGCATTTAGAGGAAAAAGCTATAAAAACAATTGAGCATGAATATTTAATCTATTTGGAAGCCTCTTGCATGTTTAATTGGCTCAAATTTTCAACTGAGAAAGACATTTCCTGTGGCCTAATAACAGTTGATGAGACAAAAAAAAAACACCTGCCTCTTGAAAACGTATAATACAAAGAACAAGGCTTCATAAGAATATCAACGATGGACATCAACAGCCTAACAGGTGGTTTCAACAAAATAGAAAAAACTGCTATGAAACTCAAGTTCTGAAAACTAAATAAACATTCCATTTGATATAACCAAATGAAAAACTGATGTCAATTTTAAAAAGTAACTCTTTGAAATTTTAGTTTTTTCCAAGTCATCTTTAACTTTATCTCAAATCAAGAGCAAAACATGCATATCTAATATATAAATTAAAAACATAATGAGGGAACACATGCAATAGAATTAATGTCCACTATACTGTCTAAACAGCAAGGGTTGGGATGACAAAAAATTTTCAAAACAAAATTATTACTTTTTCAAGAATTACTGTAAACAGATTTATGTACAAATTCAAAAAGTTTCCAACAGACTGAAATTTTATCTTTGATATATCAGTTAACTTCAAAAAACCATATT
This sequence comes from Zoanthus sociatus, assembly GCA_025331085.2. Lineage (NCBI taxonomy): Eukaryota > Metazoa > Cnidaria > Anthozoa > Zoantharia > Zoanthidae > Zoanthus > Zoanthus sociatus. The sequence goes on from JAOBAY020075005.1 coordinate 4,299, forward strand.
AATTATTTATTAATATCTTTCTCAGACTGAACAAAAAAACACCTTTGTAGCTTAGACTTTTTCACTAACAAACAGAGTTGTAAACATACTCTTCCAGTTTTTACAAACTTGCACAAGTTTACCTGCCGTTGAAAATTAATTTTCAATAGATTCAATTTTGTAACATTTCTCTCGCACGAAAGATTAAGCTAAATTTACATACAGCAAGCTGCCAAATTTTAATCTTTTATAGAAAACTAAGCAAAATATTGTAATGTTGTACAGAACCAGCATTGACTTATCAATTCAGATATGAAATCAATATAATTTATATTTTCTAATTCTTAAATGTTTACTTATTCTAAATTTCATAAAATATCTAAATTTTAATGTTTTACTCTATAAAAGCATTTCAATTGACCAAAAGTATGTACAAAGAAATATAAAGGACAGCTACGCCATGCTAGATAATTTTATTGTACGAGAAATAATGTCAAAAATATATACAAAACAATTGTTCTAAACCGGCTCTTTCTCGATATAAACAACACTAAAAGAAACATACCCTTATATGTACATAATCATATACATAGACATAGACATAGAGACAGACCCTTATATCAAGAAAGAGCCTATAAACCTCTAAACATTTCTGAAATGTTTCAGTAACTGAAAACATAAATTAGTATTAAAATTTTAAAAAATGTTCTGGAATAAGCTAAAAAGTAAAAGTTATCTAAAAAATAACTAAACAGAAATAACTATAATACTAAAAGTACTGTACATTATAATTTATTCTAACAAGTACGTTCCAAATCTTTGCAAATATCAACTGTCATTAAAAAATTAATTTTCAATGACATCAACTATGTTTTAAAATATTAATTTATATTTTGCTAAAATCCAACAAAATAATACTCATTAAATTAGTATTAAAAAAGACTTGCAGCAATGTAAGTATTCTTGTACACAAAGGTTTTGAAAAAATAAAATAATTAATAATTCTAAACACCTGGATACAGTCCAAAAGTAGTGAATTCATTGATTGGTTCAAAGCCTTCAGACATTACTAAACCTTTAAAGTGTAAATAACCAATAGCGGAATTTATATTAGAAGACGGATTTTCATCTGAGACGGAAAACTCGTCTGACGGATTTCCGTCTAATATAAATTTAGGACGGAAAACCATAACTTTTTTAGTATTAACTACAGTAATTCTCTCTCACGCTCTCTCCGACAATTTGTATCCCAATGTGCATTGTGAACCCTAATTACCAGACTCTTTGCAAATCTGTCTGATTTATTCGTCTGAAATTCGTCTGATATAAATTTAAGATGAGTTTTCCGTCTAAGACGAAAAACTCATCCAACTTTTTCGTCCTTTAGACGGAAAAGTTGGACGGAAAAGTTAATACGGAGAACCCGTCGTTTACCGAATTTATATCAATACGAGTTACCCGTCTGCGACGAGGTTTCCGTCTCAGACAGAAATCCGTCTTCTAATATAAATTCAGTTAATAAACAGAACTTCATTTGTTTGAAGGGTTTTTGAAAATGATTGAAATTGATTTTATCAAAATAGCTTTTTTGGTTGCTGAGATACTAAAAAAGGTTGCTCTAGTACGCAAATTAGATAATCTGTGACATAATTACAAGTGAGCCCAATGAGATAAGTCACAAAAATGCAGTTAATTTCTAAAATATTTCTTTGATGAACTTGAAACTTTTCACATTTGTAAAAATGTTTGTTAAGTTGTTGGCATGACAACACTTTTTTTATCCAGTCACTTTCTTGCTCTTTAAGATAAAATAAAACCATCATTTTTGGCATCCTACAAAGGGTCCACCACAGTTGATGGCCCTAACTGCATTTTTTGGAGAGGAAAAATCTTTCAATAGTTAAAAATAGAATATATAATTTTTAGAATAGGAGACATATGATGTCAGTGTTGCTATGGCAACATAAAATTTGTATAGTTAGATGTGTTTATATGAGTATAAAGCTGATGCCAAGTTTCAAGTTCATTGAAGAAATAACACAGTTTGGTTGAACACTACAAAAGCCGAAGATAAACACTGGCTCCATGTGCCACAAAAGTGCAATTACACTGTATTTGGGCTGCTGACTGCCCTCAGATTTGTAGTGTGACAAAAAATAGTGGTTGTGGTTACAAAAAAAAATTGTGGTCACTAAGCCAACTCAGCTTTCCATCCTTCCGGGGTAGGTAAATGAGTACCAGCATCTGCTGGGAGCTAAGCTGCGATGGATTAGTGTCCCTTCTATCGGGAGTTGAAGACTCTCATCCGCTCAACACTACAGAAACTGGAGATAAGCACCAGCTCCATGGGCCACTAGGCTCATAAATGATTTAGCTAGCTAGCTTTTTAAATTGTATTTTATCCAAACTCTCAAATCACAAAAAACGTTTTCAAAATTGTTGAAACTTGCGAAGATGCTAACAAAAGTGTTCAATGATCATTTTCGTCAATGCAGAAAAAATTGTTTGTTTTGTTGTTTACATTGCATAGTCCAAATAAAGATTATCTTTAAAATAACTTTACTTACCTTTGAACAGCCTGGTTCTACTGTCAGTAATACATGTACATTGGCCTTAAGTACTAGAGTCAGTTAAAACATCATGCTAATGTGACTTTTACTATGGATTAGAAAATAAGCCCCAAATAACACACACTATTAACTTAGTTCTCTTTATAATTTAACTGGATAGAAATCACAAAATGTCACACATCGCAAGAAAAAACTTTCAGAAACATGGACAAGAGGTTATTTTCTAAAAGAAATAAAACAGTTAATCACTTGTATTTCTAAGAAAACACTGTGACTAGTGAATAGATAATTTATCTGAACAGACGTAACTGAAACACTGATGAAAATAAGTAGCAAAATAGTTACAGTTCATCAGCAGGATACAAAGCTAAATTACGAGCATAGTGGCCCATGGAGCTGGCGCATATCTCCAGTTTCAGTTGTTTTAAGTGGATTAGAGTCTTTGACTCCCCCTGGACGGGACACTGATCCATCGCAGGTTAGTTCCCAGCAAACACTGGTACTCACTTACCTACTCCGGAACGACAGAAAGCTGAGTTGGCTTAGGCGGAAAAGAAGGTCACACAAATATTCGAATCTCAACAAACTGCTGGGATTGAACTGTGGACCTTGTGGTTGGAAAGCAGTGATCTTACCAACTGCGCCAACGACATCCGCCCGATACTTTAAGGATACAAAAATTGCATGCAATTCTGCAGTTTGTTTGGGTTCCACTAAACCCTGAATCTATTTTCAAGATAACTCAAAAAGTAGAAAGAAAACTTGGATTTACCTTGTTTTCCATTGTGTTTGCCTAAGTCATCACATTTTCTATATAGTCTTGACTAGAAACACTCATATGCAATCCTTATTAGTTAGTACATACCTCATCTTTCTGTATTGCTACATTGGTAACTGTTTTGCACATCACATCCTTTACTTTCTCCTCAATTGTCTCTACACTTGGTGGTTCACTTCCATCCTAAAGCATCATAAATAATATAAACAGTACTGTACTCATTAGAAATAATATACTACATATATGTAAACAGTACTGCAGTCATTAGAAATAATATAAACAGTACAGACTGCAATCATTAGAGAAGTACAAGACTATGAGTTGTTATTTTTGTCAAATTAATTGTTTTGTACTTCTTTGAGTATCAATGACTCTCAAAATTGTTGATTTGCTCATTTTTAAGTCCCAGATACAACTGCAAGACAAAATGCTAGCATGCTGATGAAGTTTAACGACCCATGACACTGAAAGGCTTTACCGGAAGTTAAACTGATAATTACTGTATTCTAGTAAAAAAAATTTTTTTTACATTCACTTGGTGAAAATCAAATAAGTCAAAAGTTACTGATTTTTTACTTTTCCTTTATACAGTACATTCTGAACAGTAAGTAAAAAATACTTTAATGCATGACGATTGCTGAACCGGGGATAAAACACATATTATTCAATATTATTCACCAATAGTGTGTATCCTACTGCAAACTCCTTAACAGCCCAAATGAAAAGAAGTGACACTAGTTGTGGAGTAAAGATGATCCATGGACTGCTGTATGGTGTGTGACCAAGATATATACAAGGCAGACCTGCCAAGGTGAGCCAACAAAAATGAGTGAAATTTGTCGATGATATTTGCATGGTTAGAATTTTGCAGCTGACGCCATATTTTCTTTTCAAAACAAATGAGTACCTCATCTAATCGGGACATAATGGATCATGGCTAACAGAGGCTAGCGGTCAGGTGCTCCAAGAATTTGTAACAAAACATTGACGAAAAAACAATGTGTAATTTCATTTATAATCATTAAGACGTAAAACTTTTTGAAAACATTGTCAATGAGTTATTCTTCTTATTTCGGTACTACTACTTTTAATTAGTACATCCAATGAATAGTGGGTAAAGCATCTTAATATGGTAAAAATGCGTAACTTTAAGATAATTTTAGTAATGCATGTGGTACAGCGTGACCAAAAGCAGAATGCGTAACTTTCACACGAAATGCGTGCAACGCAGGTCTGACAAGGATATATGTAAACATGAACACTTACAGTAAACTTATCTCCTCAGGGCTCGACTTTAGAAAAAATACCTTGGGGCCAGCTAGCTCCTTTAGAAGTTTTTTGATTTGGTTACCAGCACAAAATTTTTTGGTCACCAAACACTAATTTTTTTACCCAAAGGGCTAAATATTTTTACTAATTAAAACTAATATATATAGATGTTTTTGAAACAGGGCAACACTTGGTGAATTACAACAGAGTACTTGTGTTAGTGTGGGTCAGTGTATAATTGCAGTAGTGTTGCTTTAATTTTTAAAGCAACTTTTCAAAAACTTGACATTTGGCAACTAAAAAGGGTTGCAAAATAATCAGTTTGAACAAAGAAGACCGTAAAAAAACTACAATTTGAACTGCTTGAAATTGTTTTAATCTATCACAATTACCCTTCCATTTAATTTAAAGCTCATTTGTGCACACTGTAATTTACTAAAAATAATTTAGATAAACTTGTCTAAAGCATTTTAATCACACTGAATCTGATCTTGCTTGTTATCTATTTTATCTATAAATCAGAAATAAATCACACAGCTTTTACCAGAAAAAATCTTATTATTTTATAAAATGGAATTTTGAATCTAGCACAAATGGAGTGAGACAAAAACATCAAAGGTACCTGTTAATTACCTGCCATGGAGTAACTGTTCACTATAAACCGTAGTTTTTACTTTCTTATCTTTTTAAATTCATAAGTTACTAGTGAAAATGCTGCTAGCTTTGCTCAATTCATAGTTTTTTGATTGGAACTATTGATTCTAACGCTGAAACAAAATACACTTGATCTCCTTGACAATATTTACCTGCTGATACATCAAAACTTCAACACAGATAACATAAAGTCAACATGTTATAAACAAGAGCTTGCCCTGACTCACCAAAGTGTTCTCTTCAACTACAGTTAACACTGTACACTGTAAGGTCGTTTCCTGTGACACCTCTACAACCTCGGCATCTGCCACTACACCAATAATTTCATATTTGCAAGTTGGACCAAAGTAAGAAATGCTCAGAAACTCAAACCAAAATCACAACAAACTGACAAACTCTTCCCCCAGAATTTTGCCAGAGGAGATAAATACCTTGTTTGGTAGAGCCCTGTCCCATTACAAAGGTAAGAAAACTTCACTGCCAGATTTAGACAAAAATTTCTAGAGCTTTTTGGTGATAATCTTAAGGCATAAATCTAAGAAAGCACTGTTCATTTGGCTTAATAGCAATCCCCCATTTACACATCTCAATTCTAGATGAATAATTAATAATGTTGCTACATGTACTAGACTCTGCTTCTTGTGGCATACAAACACCATTGGCAGAGGCTTTTATGATGGACTAGACACTACTATAATTATAGTAAAATACTTTAAGGATTAAGTCATTGTTTTAAATTGTTATAATGTGTTAAAATATTTGACTTTTGAGTGTCAAAAATTTATTTTCCTTTCATTAACTTTGATATAAACTTTATAAAAACCATCATGAATAAGTACATATTGGAACTTTTAATAATTATAAGAATTTTGGCTTCTTGGAGAGGCAGAATTTTTGTAAACTAAGACCATAGCATAGGCATTACAATTGTTTATTCTTTAGTCATGTCTAGACAAAGCAACAAAATTGTGATACAGTTTCTGAAAACTTAAACACTTTTATTAATTTGTTTTGCATTGTTATAATATTCAAAAAATACAGATGAATATATTGTGAACTACAGTAGCAAGAAACAATGATTTTCAAATTTATAAGATCTGTTCTAAAAATTACCTCTTGTAAAACTGTGGTGTTAATATTAATTTCAGGATCTCCAATAAAACTTATCCCAGTCGCTAAGCTCTTTGACTTTGCCTTTAACTTCAATGCCATCTGTATAAAAAACGAAATGAAACAGAATTGAAATTATTAACTGCTATGATGAAATTACTATTATATAATTTTACTAGACGATCAAGTTAAGCATATTAGATAAATCAAATACCACAGATATCTTCAAATGTTGAAATTATTACAAATAATTACATTTTCAACCCAAGAAAATATCATAGTATCACAAAAACCATAAAAATTATAATATTTTCTAAATATATATAATCTTGAATTCTATTCTTAGGAGGCATGAGGAGGGGGTCACTTTGACCCCCCCTTCCTCCTTGTTTTATTGGGGATAAAAACCGTGCTATTTTACTGATTGCCAAAAACGTATGCTCAACTGTTCTTTGATTAATACTGTAACACACTTCTTGGGATCCCTTTTACATTATGTCATAGCTGATGATGACATCATCACAAGAAATCATGAAACTTGCCATTTGCTTTAAAACTGGTGCTCTGCCCGAAAAAGAATGCATAACTGGAGCTTATTATTTTGTGTATGTTATGTATGCAGCAGTTTTTCTTTAAAAATTCATGTTTTTTAATTGTTTTTAATTGTTAATTTGAAATTTTTTATAAAATATGAAACTTGGGCTGAT
>JAOBAY020075015.1:0-11363 GCA_025331085.2 Zoanthus sociatus
CAGAAGACATAGTCTGGGGTTTGTAGAAGCTGCAGTCTGTGAAAGAGAAGCGAGACGCATTGATTTACCAACTGCAGGAACCTCCTCAGCTGAACCAACAGTTAGTAAGGCCCTGCAGTCAAGAAGACAAGGACCAGAGTCATAGGAATACCTATTTGTTACAAGGACTATGTTTGACTAAAGACTGAACTTACAGTTCATTTTTATTAACTTTGTTGTTCTTGTTACAGAACAATCGATTCTTTGTGTTTACTGTTGCTTTGACAGCACAATTGATCAGTTTTTTTTTATTGCACATAGTTTTCGTTAGTGCAACCTCAGGATTACATTACAATAAGTTTTTAACTTTTCAGAGTTTAACATCAGTTAAAATTTTATAACAAATGTTACGATGTTACTTCCAGTGAGCTAAATTTAGTCATTCCATATTAGATGGCATTTGTCGTGTCTTGAAGCACAAAAAAAGATTAGAATTCACTATTCAATTCTCTTAGCATTCGCCTTTATGGCCTCTTATTTTCCTGAAGATGATTTTTTTGAACCGCTTAAAACAAATAAAATCGTTAGTGGAATGGTATATTTAGAGCTAGGGAATCTGGTCCAAAAAAACTGGGACTCAAAATGGCCCGATGTTCCTGCAAAAGTAATTGCATTGGGAGGTAAGCAACCTGAAAAATTCATAAATATAGCAATTACTATATTTTGGATTCTATGCAATTCTTTTTTATTTAACAACGAGGGTTTTTCACTTCTCATATGTAACATGTGGTTTAGATTAGTCAAAATATGCTATTTTTTTTACAGTCTTGATTTCAACCTTCCTTCACTGATAATCTGCGATATCTTACTTAGACAGGCAGCAAGAAATGCAGGAAGAGAAAAAAACGCCTCAAGTCTAAGAACAAGCCCAAGACATTATGTTTATCAGCAAATGACAAGGTGTTTATAAGAAACTGGTGATCAGTTCAACACGACAACGCAACTGTAGCCGCGACTAAAACACTGAATAGCACTAGCCACGTAAAAAAATCTGACGAAAACAAAACAATAACGTCAATAACTAATGACACAGAAAACAATGCTACCCTTCACTCCAGTAGTAAAAGAACATAAATTACGGTAACTCCTACAAATATAAACTTAGACATTACTATTGAAGCAACAAGTACTGCAGAAACTGACTGCACTCACGTAATACATTCACAAAGGAGCAATGAGGTGACACTACCAACCTTACACCTTTAAGCACAGACAACAATTATACGAATAAGACAATTTTAGATATCACCAAGGACAGACTTTCCGACAATTTCGTCTTGAGTACAGATGAAGTTTCCATGGATACTGTTAACGAAACTCTGGTCTTGAATAGAACACGAAACAGTAATGTGGACAATGTTTACTCAAACCGAACTTCTGACATAAGAATTACCAACCAAAACAACTTCCAAAACGGCTCATCAGAAATCAACAAAATTGTTTCCTTGATTCACTCAAATCAGGTATATATGACAAAAAACTGAACACACTAACGAACAAGGTAAGTGACCTTGAACAGCACATACAACTCGTTTCAAGTTTGACAACTGCATTGACAGCAAGCTCACAACAAAACGCACAGCAACATCACTTACATCAGAACACTCAACAACCAGAAGCATTTGCAACACCGTCCGAGACCAAAACAGGTAGAAAACGAATTATGGATAACACGACAGATTACAAAACACCAAATGGCACAGTTAAATGAAAGAAAGCCAGTACACTGAGCCCTGTCATCATTACAACAACCACAAGTTCTACATCGCCAGTAGGATTAGTTCCTTTATCATAAGAAGAAATTGAACGTACTGCCGAATGTGCAAGGGCAAAAAAGACACAAACCATCCAAAAATTTTTAATTTTGCCATTGGGCTTCTAAAAAGGTTGGTTGGTACCTTACGAACAGCTTCTATTTAAATGTGTGTTTGGAAACTCCACCAAGGCTGGGCTAAACCAGGATGTGGTGAAATATATAAAAGAAACATATGTTGCTGTGTATCCGTCAGAGAATGAAGAGAATAAGTGGAAAGGTGTTGTGGATAGCTTGGGATTCCATCTCAGAAAAATTTCAATGAAACAGAAAAAATAATTCATCCCAAAATACCAATAGTTCTTCTGTGAGTATAGAGGTACTCTTACGATTCGTTAAGAAAGGAAGTAAAACAAACTTTGTATTAGTAGCTTTTGATGGTTTCTTCATTATGCAATTTATGCACAAAAAATATAAGTTAGTGTTTTTGATGCACAGGCTCCACATACTCTAACTTTATCTATTTTCAACGCACAAAAATAATTTTTTTAATGTTTGACCAACAGTCAACACATTGTCTCTTTCTCCTTTTATTATTATAAATAGTGAAATTGATAATTAGTGACTGCTGCCATAGTTCAGTTAAATATTAAATAGATTTCCTCTTCAAACAAAAAATTAATTATCGATGTCTAATAGTAGTTGCGAATTCATAATTAATTATTTTCATATTAATTTTCACATTAAAATCATGTCCCGCACGGAAAATGTTCCGAATGCTGCCTGTCATGTTACTCTGACAAACTGCACATTGTCAACTGAAAAGTTTCTCGGAAATTATTTTATGATAAAAACTATTTGGAAGGTATGTCAAAACTATTTTTAAATTTGGATCACATTTTCACGGAGAACTGGGATTTGATACCCCCATTCAGGACCCCCTTGGATCTGGAATGATCTCATTCTCAATTTTACAACAATAAAATAAATACAAAACATTAAACATTACAATCTAAGTTTTACAGTGTTTACTGAAGTTGCAAAGATAATCTGTACAAGTAAAGTATGAAGAGTTTCATAAAAAAAATATACATAAGAATAAAGTCAATTTCCAGTTTCTTTCTAAACAAATATCTCAGTAACATTTATTTCATTTTTTAAGAGAATTTACTAATTTGTCCAGAGCTTCCATCATTTGCAAATTTAATCCTTGTTACTGCTGTTGAAATTGCGGTTGCTTCTAAATTAGTTGTTGCTGAGATGCTCTCTGCTGTTGCAATTTCCAGATTATTGCCCCCTATTCCTTTCTGCAAACCTGGTCACTGGGATATAGTGTAGAAGACGGCTCCTAAGAGCGTTTTTTTTGGAGGGGCAGCTACTGGACATAGAGTACAACATAGAAAATTAAATCAAAACAAGCGGAAATAACGAACAAAGGAGGGGTTCATCATAATACATAAACAGTGACTTACCGATTACCGCCTTCCGTTCGATCTAATAAAAAAGAAAATGAGAACTGATCGTTTTATATAAAACAAAAATCATAAAGAAAAATGATCAGCATCTTAAAAGATAGCTTTTACTTACAATCCGCTAGAATTTCATCTCTCAACCAAAGCGTAATTGGATTGAAAGTTTGAATCCAAAGCTTAAACACATTTTCAGATTGGAAGTTTTTTGAATCCAAAGCTTAAACACATTTTCGGATCGAAATGCGCCAATCAGAATAGTTTTTAATCATTCAATTGTAACCGTTCATGTTCATGGAAGTGTTGAAAATTGAATGTTCATGAAAATAATATTCATCACACTTAACAGTATAGTATAAAAGATGGACGGGTTGTTTAGACTGATAAAGGTTTATTTAATCATAAGCAGAAGTACCACTGTCAACGTGTCGCAGATCATCAAATCTGGGTGTTTGGTATTTGTGACACATCAACTTCACCAGCACGGGGCTTCATGCAAATGGTTGAAAGGCGAAATGCTGAGACACTGTTACCAATAATCCGGCAACATGTATTGCCAGGGACCACGGTGGTTAGTGATGAGTGGCAGGCCTACAACAACTTCCAAATTCCGAGTTTGTGTCATGAGACTGTTAACCACAGCTTGAATTTCGTCGATCCGGTTTCTGGTGCCCACATTCAGAACATTGAGCTATTAGAACCGCGTCAAAATCAAATTCAAGCGGATGAGAGGAACGAACAGGGACATGCTGCCAGGCTATCTCAACGAGTTCATGTAGCGAGAACGATATGGAGGGAACACTGCAGCCGATTGGTTTAATTATCGATGTTGTACTAGATGTTCAGTATCCCATCACTGTTTTTCTGTGCCCTCTTTCTTTTCTTTGATGCTACGGTTGCCAGTCGTTTCGCCCCAGGTCATTTCGCCCCACTTCTTAGGTCATTTCGCCTTGATGGTAAATAAAGAAGAAACCTGTCGATTTTGCATGGATACCCACCCCCACGAAAACTGTAGCAAAGTACTACATGTTAAACTAAGAAAAACGCTAATAAGTAAGTTTGGTAGATTTTCAATTGCCTACTCAAAGGTCATACAGTTAAGGATTGTAACACTCAAGTAGTTTGTAAGCATTGCAATGGTAAACACCATAAGGCTTTGCACAAGGTTCTCCCAGGATCTTCAGAGGGAGTCTATACATACAGACACAGATAGCACTACCCACATAGTAAATGTACACATTGGTTCAGGGGGAGTGCATTGCAGACAATGGGGCCACGAACACTGGCCAGTGCCTGCAGACCTTGTCCAAACACCAGAGTGTTTGGAAGACGAGAGGCAAGTGAATGTTTCTATGATCAAGGAAGCTCAAAACAAACCAGGTAGAAAGGATGCTGAATTCAAGTCGACATGTGTAGGTGAAATAGTAAATATAGACCGTTTCAGCAATCTTGATCAACTCATTAGAGTAACTTCCTGGATGCAACGATTTATTCACAATGTTAGACCAAAAAGACAAGGCTCTAAAAAGCTCAAAGGTATGTTGACCATAAACGAAATATCCCAAGCAGAAGGTGAGTGGGTAAAGGACGCAAAACAGCACTGAAAAGAAAAGGCATATATCAACAATTGGTAAGTAAAATTGGACTTTGGGAAGATCAGGAAGTGTTACGATGTATCGGTAGATTGGTAAGCTCTGATTTAGAATTCAACATTGATTTAGAATTCAATGCATTTCAAATTCAAAACCTGATGTTTGATGAGATGTGCACAGTACTAATAGAAGTAGAAGGAACGGTTAACTCTAGACCGCTGACATATGATTATGACGAAGTTGAGCGAGAGCTACTTACACCATCACACTTAATCTTCAGTAGGAGAATCAAGTCTCTACCTGATGAGAGTGTAAGTAGATTGGACGAAGAAGGCGAGAACATATGACACAGTGACAGGTTTAGATACACCAGTACTAGACTGGCACTATTTTACACTAGATGGAGGAACGAATATTTAATGGGCCTCCGAGAGTATCATCGAAGCAAACAGAGATAGGTGATGTAGTCATAGTTCATAAAGATAATAAGAGAGGAAGTTGGAAGATGGCTGTAGAAGGGCTAGTTAAGGGTAAAGACAACATACAGGTGCGACTATTTGATTAGTCACCAAAGGAAAACAGGTACAAATGTCACAACCGATACAAAAGCTGAACCCCATTGATTTCAAGTGTGTAACAGAACAAGGTAAACCGCAAGTGGCCACAACAACTAACCCTTCAGGCCCCACTGGAAAAAATCCTAAATGTGCAGCAGCCATAGATACGGGTTGGAAAATACGCATTATGCTTGACCCAAGAACGGAATAAGAGGGGGAGAGTGCTAGAAAAGTAAAGTGCATTAAGAAATAGGTGAATTAGTAATTCAACTGTAAGTAAAATATATGCTCTGTGGAATTTAGACTAAGTAACGTCACTAATGGAAAAGCAACTATTTGTAATTATATACAGGCCGGAAATTGAAGGACACCCACGCACAAATATAGCAGTAATTAGATATTAAATCTAAAATAACAATAGAAGCGTGACAAAAATTGCAAACGGTCCACATCACATTGCATGACAGGAACAACTATTACTAGTGTCAAAGGTGATGAGAAGATGTAAACTCTGTTGTTGTAACGTAAAAGCGGGTGGTAAGGCTTGGATTTACATACAGGAAAAACTCGCCCAATGTAAGTACTTAGTTGAACTAAGAAACTATTGTAATCGTGTTTGTATTCTGCATATTTGTAAGTAAACACCTTGATTTAGAGAATATAAAATTATAACTTAGGTATGATTGTCGAGAGTGACAAGTAAGATTGCACTCGTAATTAAGAACCACGTAAAATACAGTCCTTGTGTTTGACCATTGTGGACCGAATATATCAGAGATTTCGAGAGCGGGTAACGAAGTTCTGACAATTCTATCTTTTATTAAAGTTTAAAATTACTACAAAGTTCAATTTCTTTTGCCTCCCCAAAAACACGTTTTCATAAGTGCTAGAAATACCAGGAATATACAATAGTTTCCTAGCTTGTAATTGGTTTAATTAATTCAAAGGATGGATACCCTTCTAATTAAAAATAGAAACTTCGAAGATCCTTCTTGGCTCATCAGTCAATATGCTTAATTGTTGTTTTTTTGCAGTGTCATTCCAATTTTCACTTTTAAAACTCTTGGCCTGAAAAACGAAAGCCATATTCATAGCCTAATTTCTGCATATTTTTAAAAGTGCTCGCCAAAATCTTAAAAACCGTGCTAACAGACGGATGGATAGTGACATTTTAGCCCCCTCACAATATCTCATCCTGTGCTTCGTGCACAGATGAAATAACAAGTACACAATGAACTCAAAGACAAATTCCAGATAAAATAGCAACTTAGAAAAAAAGATTACATGCAACTTAAAACCATTGTTAAAAAGTAACTTTGCAAAACATCTTTCACTGCATAAACTCCTGATATCTAATCAAAACTTTAGGAAAAGGACGCTTTTTTTTTACTGGCACAAAAATTGTTAAAAAAAAACCCCGTTAAACATTGTGAAAAGTGAAAACATTCAAAGACATTTCTTTTTATTAACTTTGAAAGTTATTACTATTTCAGGCTTTAATATCATTTTGCATTGCAGTTTTAAGCCTTTTAATGTAGTTATCAAATTCTAGTATTGTATTTTATTAGGCTTTTTCAATGCAATGTTTCATGAAAACTCTTCATGTAGATTAAAACTTTAAGATACAGGGCCCCTAGGAAGACCAGCCTTAGAGCTGAATGGGGTACCCTAGGTAAATAAAGTTTTACTTACGTACTTACTCACTTACTTTTAATGCTATAAACATTTCTGCTCGTTGATTCACACCTGCACGTTATTATTTATCCACAATGATTTTAAGCTATACAATTCCTTGTAATTACTTTTAACTATGCTTTTTAAACTAACCAACTGTATTGACTTATTAAAAGGTAATTTTATAAGATATGAAATGGTAATGACAACAAGTGACTTAGAAAACTACAACAGCACGAATATAAACTATGCCCCCAAGAGAATAGCATTTGAGTAAGTAATCAGATGAAAGACTTCGAAGACTATGAAGTAGAGCAAATATGGAATAGCAAATATTATTTAAAATAATTATTTCCAAGTTAACTGCTATAACTTTTAGTTATTGAACTTAAACATGTACTAATATCTTGTTTATATCTACAGTAGAAGTACCCATACTTTACCTCAAATTTTATTTTGAGCCTCCTTTACCAGAATATGCAATGTTTTCGAGAGATGAAGAAGATAGCTGATTTTTAAGAAAGAAGGCTCCGCAACTACTCAACGCATGCCACTCAATATCATGCAGAACTAGTTGAAAACGTGGAGGTGTTAAATGTTTTCCTATTTCCAGGATGCTGAAAATGTGGTGGGTGTTGTTTGCTGCCTTAATTCCAAAAGATGCAGGAGATATTGCTGAACAAATAAGGGGAACGTTTGTTATTTTTAAAGTCTACTTGATGCTTCTTGGAATCGTTATTAACAACCTGACGAGAAAAGAAGTGAATGGTGAAGGGAGATGGTGGTGCAGTTGGTTACAAACCCTTACAAAAGCTCGTCAATGAGTTTGAAAACAGTATGCCTTCACATTAATGATCAATTTTGATGATTTTTCAATGATGCAGTATTTGCTAAGTTAAATTCGAAATGGGATCCATACACATTGCATAGGTTTGTTGGCCTCTAAAATAAAACTAGAGTGATTTAATTCAAGATTTTATCAACCAGGCGCTGAAGCTGTGGATGAATTCTTCCAAGATAGGGAGTTAGAAAACAACTTGCTAATGCCACCTATATGTTTGATTTCCAGACTGATTTCTCACAGGAGAGATTGTGAAGCAAACGTGGAAATAAATTTTCAAGCTTTGCTGGGGCAAAACACATTTTAACCTGCCAGGTACACAAGGCTCCAATTTTCCACCTGTCCGTCTGTCGTTGTGGTCAGCGTGCATTCTCGCGAGATGAAACAAAATGGCGAATCGTAAGCGTTATAGAGCAGCAAAAGTTGTGGAGGCAATGGCAGAAAGCGATAAATGTGAAAATAAGGAATAAATGTGAAAATTAGGAGTTTCAGCCTTTGAAAGGGATCCCGTGTCCTATTGTTGTTTCTCCTTGCCTGTAATTGAAACACCTTGCTAAATTTTCATAAATAAATAAAAAATAAGGAAGAAAATGATGGGGAAGGAGAAATCGTGAAGGAAAAACTGGTGAAGACATGGCTGAGCTCATTTCCCACTGAGGATGGGTTCAATCCCAGCATCTTCGTGGATCTCACCTTGGAAATTTAGAGGTTTCTTATTGCACAGTGTAGGAGTGATGACCACTCACAACATATATCAAGAGGTAATAATTTCATTTTTCAATTTAATTGGTAAGTGCAATTAATGAATTTTTATTTGAATGTGTTCATTAATCGAATAGTCTGACACAAGTCTCGGAAAACGAAAACCACTTGAAACAAATCAAATCATTAGTGGAACGGGAAATTTAGAGCTAGGGCAAATGGTCCAAATAAACTGGGACTCAACATGGCCCAACATTCCTGCAAGTAATTGCAGTGGGAGGTAAGCAACCAGAAAAATTCATAAATATAGCTTGTATGACGATCTTAAATCAAAGATACCGTAATTACTATATTTTGGATGTTGTGCATTGTTTTATTTAATAATGGCGGTTTTTCACTTCTCAAATGTAACATATGATTGCGATTAGTCAAAATATGCCATTTCTTCTACAGTCTTGAGTTCAAACGTCTTTCCCTGATAATCTACAATATCTTTAGGAGACAGCCAGCAAGAAATGCAGCAAAATAAAAAACGCTTCCTTAAGTCTAAGAAAAAGCTCAAGACATCATGTTTATCAGCATATGACAGGGTGTTTATAAAAAACTGACGATCAGCTCAAGACGACAACACAACCACAGCCATGACTGGATCACTGAACAATACTATCCAAGTAAAAACATCTGACGAAAACGAAACAATAACGTCAATAACTAGTGACACAGAAAGCAATGCTACTTTGACTCCAGTAGTAAAAGAACATATGGTAACTCCTAAAAAATAAACTTAGACATTAAGTACTGCAGAAACTGAGTGCACTTAAGTAAGACATTCACAAAGGAACAATGATGCGACACTACCAACTACCAACCTTACACCTTTAAGCACAGACAACAATTATACGAATTATACGAATAAGACAATTATAGATATCACCAATGAATTTCGTCTTGAGTACAGATGAATTTTGCAGATACTGTTGAGGAAACTCTGGTCTTGAAACAGTAATGTGGACAGTGTTTACTCAAACCCAACTTCTGACGTAAGAATTACAAACCAAAATGACTTCCAAAACGGCTCATCAGAAAATTTTGTTTCCTTGATTCACTCAAATCAAGTATATATGACACAACTGAACGCATTAACGAACAAGGAAAGTCAGCTTGAACAGCACATACAACTCCTTTCAAGTTTGACAACTGCATTGACAGCAAGCTTACAACAAAACGCACAGCAACATGACATATCAGAACACCCAGACATATTTGTGACACCATCCAAAAGCAGAACAGGTAGAAAACAAATTATGGATAATAACACAAGTTACAAAGCTTCAAATGGCACAGTTAAATGAAAGAAAGCCAGTACACTACCCAAGTCATCATTACAACAGCCACAAGTTTTTCATCGCAAGTGGGATCAGTTTCTTCATCACAAGAACAAATTGAATGTACTGCTGAATATCCAAGAGTGAAAAAGAAAACCAAACAGGCAAAAAATTTTAATTTTGCCATTGAGCGTCTACAAAGGTTGGTACCTTACAAACAAATTCTGTTTAAGAGCGTGTTTGGAAACTCCAATAAGGCTGGGCTAAACCAGGTTGTGGTGAAATATATAAGAGAAATATATTTTGCTGTGTATCCGTCTGAGGATGAAGAAAATGAATGGAAGGTGTTGTGGACAGCTTGGAATCGCATCTCGGAAAAATTTAAATGAAACAAAAATAATAACTCATCCCAAGATACCAATAGTTCTTCTGAGTGAGTAGAGAGGTTCTCTACGAGTCGTCAAAAAAGATAGAATTAAAGCAAACTTTGTATTAGTTGCTTTTGATGGTTTTTTTATTATGCATTTATACATGTATACAAAAAATATATGTTAGTGTTTTTGATACACATGCTAGACATACTCTAACTTTATGTATTATCAATGCACAAAAACATTTTCCAATATTTTTTTAATATTTGATGAACAGTCAACACATTGTCTCTTTCTGCTTTTATTATTATAAATACTGAACATGATAATAGGTGAGTGCTGCCGTAGTTCAGTTACATATCAAATAGATGTCCTATTGAAATCAAACAAAAAATTAATGATCAATGTCTAATAGTAGTTGCCAGTTTGTAATTAATTATTTTCAGATTAATTTTTGCATTAAAATCATGTCTGGCATGGAAAATGTTCCGAATGCTGCCTGTAATGTTACTCTGACAAATTGCACATTGTTAATTGAAAAATTTCTTGGAAATTATTTCATGATAAAAACTGTTTATAAGGTATCTCGAAAATATGTGAAAATTTGGATATCACATTTTCACGAATAAAAAGTACATGTATTCTACTTTATATTACTACACTGAAAATTTAAAACTGATAAAATATGTTTTAATTCATATTTTTAGACAAAAGCAAAAAAGCAACTCATAATCGGTTATAAATTTGTTTCAAAGTTGATAATTAATCTGCTTTCAAACAATATATATAAATTTTCTAGAATACGTTTCTATTCTTTTTAGTCTGTTTTCAATCTATGTTAAAATTTCCTTTCCCGGAAATTTTGAAATGTAATCACTAAAAGAAAGGTTAAACACTTAGGCCACAGTTTTTTATTTTTCAGGTTTATGAATCCACCGCATCTAAATTTCCGGAATTTAAAATAAATAAAATTAAAATTTTCATTTGTCGTTTATATTTTGAATTTTTTTCCCTCCGACCCAATTTTTTTCAGATTCCAA
>JAOBAY020075026.1:0-11361 GCA_025331085.2 Zoanthus sociatus
GTAAAGTTATCACACAGTAAGTTGTGTGGGACAAAAGTGTAATGTCCGTTACGGGGCATGTGTAATGTCCGTTACGACGAAATTTATCATTTTATTTAAATTAACAGCTTAATTTATTTGAAATGATTTCAAACTACATTACCTTAGTGTACATATGATTGAAATTTTAACAAAAATGTGTATAAAATATTTTAGTTGAGATGATTGTCAAGTTTTAAAGAGTGAAGAAATCCATGTGTCTCTTCTGGTGTAATGTCCGTTACACACTGAAATTCATATATATTTTAAAATTGACAAATTTATTGATATTATGAATATATATTATGTATTATTCAAAATTTCATTTATCATTAAAGTGCATTTTATATTTAATTGGAGTTAAGATATATTAAATAAATAAACTTTTATGGTGATGGTTGCAAAACAGTGTAATGTCCGTTACATGGAATTGCCCATATGCAGAATACATAAATATTGACAGTAGAGGTCATTGGAAGAGTAAAATGCATCAGGTATCTTTACAAGTATTACAAATTTGATTTATCAGAAGATTCTTAAACTGATTCCGGAAATATTCTGGCCTGTGTCTAATTTTGTGAGCCCTTGCAGTGCAATGGCATTACACTGCAAAGTACTGGCAAAATAGCCTCATAAAACAGGGTAGCACAATAACATTACATTGCAAATTGAAGGGTCTAGTGCAAAAACAATATAAAAGATTTTTGATGAAGTTCTCAACTCTCAATAGATGATCCCTATTATCTCTTCCTAACTGGGAGAATTTAGCATTTGATTTTCTAATAAAGTCACATTTTTGTGCTAGATAAAAATGGCAGTGAATTTTGATCAAGTTCTCATCTCTCCCTATGTTATCCCTATTATCTCTTCATAACATTTTGGGAGAATTTAGCATTTAATACAAAGTCACTTAAAATAAGTTGTTTTTGGCACTAGACCCTTTATTATTGTTTTGTAAGCTAGAGGAAGTACAAGACTGTTCAAGCGGTAAATTGTTCTTGATTAATAATTGTTTCCATGCAAAACTTAGTTTATAAGAGTCATCCCTATTTTAAAACTTAGATATTGGGACGTTTTTGAATTTTGCTTGCTTCTTTAACTAATCTAAGTATCTATTTTTGGCTTATATTAGAAAAACTTAATTATTTTTCAAATTAACAATATGGTCAGAGTTAATATATACATGCACTGCAATGACAGAAAGATGATGTTGCTTGTATTTGGTCTGCCATTTATGTTGTATGAATAAGCTATAGTTCTCAATTCAATTGTGCAATCAATGTAGACATTATTAAAACATTTTATCAATCAATGAATTCTAATTTTGATCCTGATTTATCCCCATAAATGGGGATCAATCTCTCCTACTCCCACTTTCCATCTTGCTCAATTTATTGCATCCTCCTCCTTAAAACCAACACTCTTGCTCTCCCCCATTTGTATTTTCCACATCCTCCGTCCTTGCTTCCTTTTTCCCTTCACTTCAAATATAAGAATTATTCACTTCTTTATCTCTCTAGTAATTGTTTGCTGTAATCTATATTATATTTTCCTCTCTCTCTACCAATTGGTAACTCTCATAGTTGACTCTAAATATTCTATGTAAATCGTTTGCTGTTATCTACAGTAATTTTCTCTTTGTCTACCAGTTGGTGTTCCTAGTAATTGACATGGAATATTGTATGGAAATGTTTTGCTGTTATCTGCAATTAATGTAATTTCCTCTCTCTACCAGTTGGCGTATCTAGAAGTTGACTCTGAATATTGTATGTAAATAGATTGCTTGTATCTACAATAATTTCCTCTCTGTTTACCGGTTGGTGTTCCTTGTAGTTAACTCTGAATATTGTCTCATAATTGTTTGCTGTATAATCTTCAATAGTTTTCTCCCTCTACCAGTTGGTGTTCCTAGTAGTTGACTCTGAATATTGTATGTAAATTGTTTGCTGCAATCTCCAATAATTTCCTCTCACTCTACCAGTTGGTGTTCGTAGTAGTTGACTCTGAATATTGTATGAAAATTGTTTGCTGCAATCTCCAATAATATCCTCTCTCTCTACCAGTTGGTGTTCCCAGTAGCTGACTCTGAATATTGTATGAAAATTGTTTGCTGCAATCTTCAATAATTTCCACTCTCTCTACCAGTTGGTGTTCCTAGTAGTTGACTCTGAATATTGTATGGAAATTGTTTGCTGTGATCTCCAATAATTCCCTCTCACTCTACCAGTTGGTATTCCTAGTAGTTAACTCTGAATATTGTATGGCAATTGTTTGCTGTTATCTGCAATAATTTCCTCTCTGTCTACCAGTTCGTGTTCCTAGTAGTTAACTCTGAATGTTGTATGAAAATTGTTTGCTGCAATCTCCAATAATTTTCGCTCTCTTTACCAGTTGGTGTTCCTAGTAGTTGACTCTGAATGTTGTATGAAAATTGTTTGCTGCAATCTCCAATAATTTCCGCTCTCTTTACCAGTTGGTGTTCCTAGTAGTTGACTCTGAATATCGTATGAAAATTGTTTGCTGTAATCTCCAATAATTTCCTCTCTCCCTACCAGTTGGTGTTCCTAGTAGTTGACTCTGAACATTGTATGAAAATTGTTTGCTGTTATCTGCAATAATTCCCTCTCACTCTACCAGTTGGTATTCCTAGTAGTTAACTCTGAATATTGTATGAAAATTGTTTGCTCTTATCTCCAATAATTTCCACTCTCTCTACCAGTTGGTGTTCCTAGTAGTTAACTCTGAATGTTGTATGAAAATTGTTTCCTGCAATCTCCAATAATTTCCTCTCTGTCTACCAGTTGGTATTCCTAGTAGTTGACTCTGAATATTGTATGGAAATTGTTTCCTGTTATCTCCAATAATTTCCTCTCTCTCTATACCAGCTGGTGTTCCTAATAGTTGACTCTGAATATTGTATGAAACTTGTTTGCTGTAATCTCCAATAATTTCCTCTCTGTCTACCAGTTGGTGTTCCTAGTAGTTGACTCTGAATATTGTATGAAAATTGTTTCCTGTAATCTCCGATAATTTCCTCTCTGTCTACCAGTTGGTGTTCCTAGTAGTTGACTCTGAATATTGTATGAAAATTGTTTCCTGTTATCTGCAATAACTTCCTCTCTGTCTACCAGTTGGTGTTCCTAGTAGTTGACTCTGAATATTGTATGAAAATTGTTTGCTTTTATCTCCAATAATTTCCTCTCTGTCTACCAGTTGATGTTCTTAGTAGTTAGCTCTGAATATTGTATGAAAATTGTTTGCTGTTATCTCCAATAATTTCCTCTCTGTCTACCAGTTGTTGTTCCTAGTAGTTAGCTCTGAATATTGTATGGAAATTGTTTGCTGTTATCTCCAATAATTTCCTCTCTGTCTACCAGTTGATGTTCTTAGTAGTTAGCTCTGAATATTGTATGAAAATTGTCTGCTGCAATCTCCAATAATTTCCTCTCTGTCTACCAGTTGATGTTCGTAGTACTTGTCTCTAAGTATTGTATGCAGAGTAGTTTGCTTTCAGTAATATCTAATACTAAATGGTGTTTGTTTACCAGGTGGTGTTCCTAGTAGTTGAGTTTAAAAATTGTATGAAAATTAGTTTGCTGTTAATTCGAATAATGTGGTGTCTGTGTACCAGTTATTTACCTTTAGTTAAGAGCTAATTGTAAACATTTTATGAATAATAGTTTGCTAAATCAGTAATATCTAATAGTTTGTTTTCTATTTACCAGTTGGCGCTCCTAGTAGTTGGCTTTGAACATTATGAATAGTAGTTTTCTGTATTCACCAGTCTGGTTTCTACCATGAACATTGTTTTATTATGATCTTGGTGCAATCTGCTGACCAATAATGTTATCTATGTTTAGGAGCTTGTATTGGTAGTAGTTATTTGTAAGCATTTAGTTCGCTTTTTATTTCTAATAATGCTGTCTCTGCCTACCAGTTGATATTCCGGTTAGTTCACTCTAAAGATTCTATGAATAGTGGTTTGTTGTTATCTGGTTTTTGGTTTTTTTATTGGTTAACTCTGATGTGTTGTTCCTCTACTCTCCAATAATCATCCCTGGTTACTGTCTCAGTACCAGTAGTTGTTCCTATAGTACTTAACTCTGTACATTGTTTAGATATGAGTTTGCTGTTATATCCAATAACGTTGTCTCTCTCTTACAGTTGGTTCCAAGTACAGTAGATGATTCTGAATTTTGAAGGAATATAAGTTTGCTGTTATCAAGAATGGTGTGATTGAGTCATTAAAATTTAAAGGTATCAAATTACAAGAAGGCTAAGATATAGCTTTTCTTTTACTAATCATTGTCTTGTTTTTTTTATAGCAAAGAGTTTTATCAGCTAAATGACGTCAGATGGATGAACATTCCCAAGCAAGTTAACATGGAAAGAAATTTGAGACTAGTAACTGAGTCATTAGAAAGGTGCCCGATTACAAGAGGGCTGTAAGATAAAGCTTTTCTTTTACTAATTTCTGTCATATTTTTGATAGTATAGTGAAGAGGTTCATCAGCTAAATGATAGATGGGTGAACATTCCCAAGCAGGTTGACATGGAAAGAAATTCGAGTTTAGTGACTGGATCATTAGAAAGGTGCCCAATTACAATAGGTCTTAGATAAAGCTTTTCTTTTACTAATCTCTGTCATGTTTTTTATAGAATAGCAAAATGTTTAATTAGCTAAATGATAGATGGATGAACATTCCCAAGCAAGTTAACATGGAAAGAAATTTGAGAATTATTAATTGCTAGAGAGCTGAGATAACGTTTTTTGTTTTACTAATCATTGTTTTGTTCTTTTATAGAAGAACAAATAAGTTTATCAGCTGAATGACAGATGATTGAACTATCCTAAGTAAGTTAACATTGAAGGAAAGTTAATAAGTAATAATTATTTGTGATTGAGTCATTAGAAATTAAAGGTGTCCCATTACAAGAGGGTTAAGAATAATGCTCAATGATTACTGACATTGAGTCTTGTTTTTTATAGAACAGTAAAGAGGTTTATCAGCTAACTGATAGATGGATGAACATTCCCAAGTAAGTTAACATTGAAGGAAAGTTAATAACTATTAGTGATTAATTCATTAGATATTTAAGGTGTCCAATTACATGAGGGATGAAATAGTGTTTTTTTTGCTTATCATTAGTATGATTCTTCTATACAAAAAGCAAAGAGGAACAGAAGTGTGTCAGCTGAATAATACATGTATAAACATTCCCTAGAAAATCAACATGAAAGGAAAGTTCTTTATTTGCTACGAGTAGTTCCTGATTGAGTCATTACAAAGGTTCCGAATGGCAGGCCTTGAGGTAAGGCTTTTATTTAACTAATTATTGTCGTGTTCCCTCTTAGATATATTAGCAAACTAATTGAACAGAATGAAAGATAAATGAATGAAAATTCCCAAGGGAATAACATGGAGGGAAATTGATATTTATCAGTGTTTGATTTATTAGAATGGTGTCAAATTAGAGGCCCTGGAATATGACTTTTTTTACTAATCACTGTCTTATTAGTTTCTTTATAGAATATCAAAGAGGAACAGAAGTTTATCAGACTGGATAAATGATAGATATATGGCCCAACTGTATGAAAACAGAGTGTGCTGCTCCTCAGGTTCCATCAGTTAACTTTTCTTCACTCTTCTCTTGCATTCAGTTTAGTCATTGCATCATCTTTAATAATTTTAAAATCTGCATGTTTGTTACTGAGATCATCTTATTTGTTTTGTAATTTTTATATTTTATATTTGGGAAATAAGAATTTCATGGCCCATGAAGTTCATGTATTAAATTTCATGGCTTCCCAAAGTTTTCATAGCCCTTGAAATCCATCATCAAGCAGACTGCAATAATTTCAGGGCTAATGAAAAAATCAATTTTCATGACTTTCCAATTTTTATGCAGCATAAAATCCAACATTAGCTGAATGTAAGAATTTCATGACCCATGAAAAATTAAAAAAAAAAATTCATGGCTTCCTCGATTTTCATAAACCCTGAAATACAACATCGTGCTGCATGTAAAAATTTAATGGCGCATAAATACCAAATTTCATACCCATGGAAACTTTGAGGGACCATAAAATTCATTCCTAGAAAAAACATCATGGTAAATTCATGGGCCATGACTTTTTTAATGAAAATGGCCAAGGTCATGGAAAAGTCATGGAATTTTATTTTTTGTTTTTGAGCTATGGTTTTGGTGAATAAATGTTTTATATTTATAATTGAGTGCAAATGTGCCAAGAAAATGCCCTTGTCACACACGTGTCGCATCATGCTTTGCATACATGAAGTATCAAAAAGTTAACTATGTAATGAATTTGCACTACATTAGCAAATTTGAGTTTTTTGCTCTACATTCAATCACGTTACTCTGTCTTTTATTGTTCAGAAGGAGTCGTTCACATTTAAAGTTGGATTAAAGTGCGAGTAGGCTGTTGTGTTGGAATAGGTTCTTTGCTTTCTCGATATATCCGGGTCATGGAAAGTGGCATTTGGTCATGAAAACGTCATGGAAAAGTCATGGAATTTCATTCCTCATTCTCGGTGTGAACCCTCTGATAGACAAAGTGTTTTGCAGTTAATCCTTGGCACATTATTTATTTAACAGTTCTTCGTCTCCCCATAAATTTGTATATAAGTTACTACTTTTTTATAGATTGTTCAGTTGTATGTATTATAACTAGAGACTTTATTGGGCTGATAGACAAAGTGTGATGCAGTTAAAACAATCATTGCATCCTTGGCACACTAATTAAAACATTTAAGAGTTTTTCATTTTCTCATGAATTTATATACTATTTCTTAAATGATTGTCTAGTTGTATTTTAACTATATAGTTACGTTTGTTAGACTGATCGTGTACACGTGATGCAGTTAAAAATCATTTCATCCTTGGCACATTAGTTTTATTCAAAAGTTCCACTTTTCCTCATGAAATTTTAGACCTGATGAAGATTACCAGTAAGCATGTACAATAGTTATGAAATATTTATATTTAATATACTTTCGTGTCATCTCATTAATTCTATACATACCCAAATTTACGGTGTTCAACTTATCCATAGAGAAAATAAAGCCCTGGGATCCCTGCAGTTACCTCATACATTACATTAACTGGCTGCGTTGGTTAGTCCTTGTAGTGTAGTGGTTAACATGTCGGACTAGTAAACCAAGGATGTGGGGTTCGATTCCCGCCAAGGGCTTAAATATTGTTTTCTCTTCTTTCATTTTATGAAACATACGTCTTGCTGTCTTTGCTGGCTTGATGTCTCACAATCTCCTTTCTATAGGTTCTGATGTGCTCTCAATCACAGAAGGCCACTGTGATCTGTTAAAAAGATAAGCCAGACCATATCACCTGATGAAGATTAGCCGTATGCACATACGATAACTTGCTGAATCTAACCTTTAATGTAAAGTGATTGCAACCATAGAACAGGTAATGTAACATTTTCTAATATTCTAACATTAACAGTGTTGTTGCCATTGGTTTTACTGATTGTGGTTGATGTGATTACAGAGAATGTGAGAAGTGGTTCTATAAGTGAGATGTTGTAAGTGGATGACTTAGTTCTGGTGAGTGACATGATGAAGGGATTGAGGGAGAAGTTCTGAAAATGGAAGGAGGCATTTAAGAGCAAGGGGTTGAAGGTGAACTTCGGGAAGACAAAAGTGTTAGTGAGTGGTGCATAAAGTGAAAAGAGTGTAAGTAAGATAGATCCATGTGGCATTTGTGGGAACTGAGTAATAGCAAATTCAGTGTTGTGTGTGAAATGTGGGAAATGGATACACGGTAGATGGGCGAAAGTAGAGAGAGTGACCCCGAGATTGGGGAGAGGTTTTGTGTGTGGAAGATATAAGAAATAAGCTAATGTATTAGTGGGACCGGTGGAGGAGTTGTGTGAAGAGGTAGAAACGGTGAGAACTTTCTGTTATTTGGGGGATAGAGTGAATGCAAGTGGTGGTTGTGAGGCAGCTGGACAGCAAGAGCGAGAATTGGGTGGGTGAAGTTCAAAGAATGTGGAGAACTCAAAAAAGATCTCGCTTAAGATGAAAGGAATTATTTATCAGAGTTGTGTAAGATCTGCGATATTATATGGGAGTGAGACATGGTGTTCAAGGGAAAATAAGATGGAAATTTTGAGAAGGACCGAGAGAGCAATGGTGAGAGGAATATGTGGTGCAAAACTGATGGAGAAAAAGAGGACAGAGGACCTAATGGAGATGTTGGGATTGAAGGAGAGATGGTACGGGCATGTGTTAAGGAGGAATGATGGGCATGTTTTGAGAAAAGCGTTGGAGTTTGAAGTGAAGAAAGAGGTAGCAAGGATGACCGAGGAAGACGTGGAAGATGAAAGTGGAGAAGGAGAGCAAGATTGTTGGTTTGAAGGAGGAGTGAGACGGAGAGTGGGAGTAGGAGAAATTGCTGCCAGAATGGAGTAAATCCGGCCACTACCTTTTATGAGCATAAAATCGGATGAACATTGGAATTGCATTGAATTGTTATATGTAATTATATATTATTATGTATTAGATGTAATTTACCATTGGTCAATTCTCTTTCAGCATTGACCATATTGCTGTGATAGACTGATGGCTTGTTAAATCTCTGCCTCAAGACTGCCATCTTACGACAGGTAATATTATTACTGACATGCCTTACATATGCATGTGGATGTGAGTGTTGTATTGTTTCAACTAGTTTCTTGTAGCCATTAACTTTTGCTAACTATATTTTCAAAGAAAGAGAATCAAAGAAAATGTCAGTAGTGTTTCAATCCAACCTTTGAATATACGTAGTGACATCAGGTGCTTGAAATTACTGATATTTATTTTTAACTTTTAATTGTTTATAAGATTTTTTATTTGATTTATAAGAAGTTAGTTTTGCTAACTATATTTTTAAAGAAAGAGAATCAAAGAAAATGTCAGTAGTGTTTCAGTCCAACCTCTGAATATACGTAGTGACATCAGGTCCTTGAAATTATTGATATTTATTTTTAATTTTTAATTGTTTATAAGACAATTAAAAGATCTTCAAAATGACAAAATTTTGTGTTTAGGACCTAAAAAGTCCTAAATTTGTTTTTCAATCTGTAAATGTAATATTGCCTCTAAGGTTGGCTACATTTTAGTATTTTTTAGAAGAAAATATGAAATATTTTTTATGACATACACCCTACAATACTAATTCTGTCTACCTGCTTTTTCATAACTTTAGTAATTTGAATTTTTTTTTCTTTTTGTTTTCTCACAGATGTCAGATGGCCCAATAACAGATGATGTTGTGGATGATAGAGAGCAAGCAGCTTTAGATAGAATAGTTGTCTCCTGGTCTCTTAGCGTTACTGTTATATGTTGTAGATTGAAAGAACATTTAATGTCATTTTTAATGGTACCTGTGCTTCCAAGTGCTCATTGGAAAGGAGGGTTTGCCTTCTGTTTTTGGAAAATATTTTTAATTCCCCCAAAGTTATTACAATCCTTATTCCTCAATTAATAATTTCACTTTTTCAGTTGCCATAATCTGTATTAATAGATAGCAAATGATGAGAGTTCCTGTGAGAAATTCTAAATACCCGTTTCTCACAAGATAAACAGAGATCAATGGTTTAATGAAGATCTGATATTCAAATTTTAAGTCACTTTTAACTGTTTCAGCTCTCATCAAAAATTTCCTCTGATTAGGAAATGAACTTTCAATCGAGACGTTTCTCATGATTAGCTAATTGAGTTTACTGCCTTTGTCTTTGGTACCAAAAAAAGTGTCGCACTTTAACTTCTTGTAAATGAATTATATTAAATTTACACCATATTGACCATTTTCACTTTTAAGTTGCCTTAATTTGATCAATGTGTACAGCTAAAAAGTTCAAACGTTTTCAATCTATGAAAAATTCTAAATAACTGTATTTTGCAAGTTTCACAAAGACCAGAAAATTTATAGAGTTTTTAAACATTTTATAAATTTTAACTTTTCAATTCCCATCAAAACTTTTTCTCTGATTAGACAATAAAATTTTACTCGAGATACGATTGTGATTGGCTAATCGAGTTTACTGCATGCCTTTGTCTATGGACCAAAGAAAATGTCACACCATAACTTCTTGTATATAAAATAAATTAGGTATATTCCACACTTCTAATCATATTATGTATGATGATTGTATTGCTGCTTCTAGCTTTGATTTCTGCAGTATTTTAAAGAAGTTGTAATTGGTTAGAAAATTATTTTTTGTTCCTATCTACCAATGCCGATCAATTATTTTTTCTTACATTTTATAATTATTGCAGCTTCAACTCCTTAGAACTCACCTTTCATATTGAGCACTTGGAAATACTTTGTGGTGCATATTCTGTTTGTGGATCTTGCTTTTCCTCAAATAAGCATTGAGGTTGTGCTAACTGTTGTTACTAAAATATTTTCTCATTGTTAAATATCATGCTTGATCGAAACCTTTCTCCTATTTCTTCACTACACATCCTTATGCAAAACAAAAACCATGTTTTAATCTTTATGCATTTTTGAGTTTTGACAGCCTTTTTAAAATTAAACAGTTTTGTACAGCATAACAAAAATATATCCGGAATTGCTACTGCCAAAATTATTAGCCTCAAAGAGATGTTGGGCTGTAAAACAAATCCCACTTGAATGGTCAAAACTGAATTTTTCAAACACCTATTTTAAATATTTGAGAAGAGCTGTTCATGAACTCATTTGAGGAAGAGACTTTTTCACACCAGCTATAAGTTTTTTAAAAAGCAAAGTGACAAAATGATTTACCTCACTGATGCTTCTTTGAGGAAAGCCCTGCCGCAAGCTCTTGTGTTACGTAAGCTAGTCTTCTTTTTCAGGGTGCTGTTCCTATATATGGATACATGGTTTCCTCCATTCATCTTTTATTCCTTTTACAAATATCCATCTTTTTTCTTTTCTACGCATATTTTATTGTATGAATTATTTCATTGCAAGTGAAACCAAAAATTAATGATTTTTTAAAAGTGAATCTTGATTCCCACGATTCCTTGGCCTTTTTTAGTTTTCTATACTTTTCTTTGTATCTGATTCTATCATTTGTACAAACTCTGATTTATCAATACCGTTTGTCAGTTCTTTTTTAATTTCTGGTTCCAGATCAAATTATCCGTTCAAATATTTCATTAATTTCAACAATAGTTTTCAAAGTCACCATACCTTTTGTTCTGACTTCATGCACCATCAGATTATTGTTGCTAATTTTAGAATCGTGGTCATCTGTTATAAAGAGGCCCTGCAAGGGAAAGTTCATTCTAGATTACTAGAATGCTGTGATTGGGGCTGTATTGACGAATG
>JAOBAY020075037.1:0-10000 GCA_025331085.2 Zoanthus sociatus
CCGGCGCTTATCTCCGGTTTCTGTAGTGTTAAGCAGATGAGAGTCTTTGACTCCCCCTGGACGGGACACTAATCCATTTCAGGCTAGCTCCCAGCAACACTGGTACTCATTTACCTATCCCAGAAGGATGGAAAGCTGAGTTGGCTTTGGCGGAAAAGAAGGTCACACAAATATTCGAATCTCGGCAAACTGCTGGGATTGAACTGGCGACCTTTTGGTTGGAAAGCAGAGTTTTTACTAACTGCGCAAACCACGTCCGCCCTATTATTAAGTGCTCGAGAGCGTGCGCTGTAGCACAATATATCTAAGGGTTAGTTACTGGAAGTGAGTAGTTTGTTTACATATCTATCCACGCGCTGGCGATACAGTGAACGTGAACCTGAATAATCAACGAGGCGAAAGCCGAGTTCATTATGAAAAATTTCGACTTTATTATATCGCCAGCGCGTTGGTGTATTACAAACTAAAAACTGAAAGTAACTAACCTTTTAAAATGCAATCTGAGTACAATGCTCGCCTTACACAACTTAATGAGCTTGAGCCAAAAGTTTGATCAAACAAAAATCTTTAGATGAAATAATTGTAGAATTAAAATGGCATATTAAGTTCAATTAACACAAAAAGTTGTACATGAAGAAAGTTGTTAAAAATAGATCTTTTAAAAACTAACGCGAAGAAGACAATTTTCAGGAGCAAGTACCGAAGAATTTTCTGAACTGATTTTTCAAACGATGAAATTAATTCGTAAAAGAAATGTACCAAATACCTTGTTTTTGAATTTATCAGTACGTCCTTTGGGAAGAAAGTTTAATGTTTTATTAAAATATTAGAACGTTACCAGTATTTGAAGTGTTTTCTCACGTGGCCACCCCCGATTGAGTAAGTACTGAATCGCCACCTTGAAGTGATCTTGTCAAAACAAGTCAGGAATATACATATTTTTGCTCGCAACCAAAAAAGATTGGATTCCATTTTAAAAAATCAAACAGAAAATTTGATCAAAAATGTCCCAAACTACTTTACAAGAAACCAAACTTCAGACGCATCTAAATTAAAGGCTGGAAAACTGATGGACGTGCGCCAAAAAGCCCGCTAAATTCAGTACCTTTAGTGTATAATCTGATAAAGGACAACTTTCGCTGCAGTAAAAGGTCAATAAGAAAATCATTTTTGTTGATGTAGGCAGTGATTTGGATTTTTTCAGCAACAGGTATATGATTTTTTGCTGCACGGCGAAGCCAGTTGTTCATAGATAGACCAAATCACCTGATCAGTTCTGACTAATTGCAGGCGTGGATTTTTTACAGTGAACGAAGGTTGCTTATTAATTAAGTAAACAATGTGCCCTCCTGGTTACCACCATAATGGCATTATAGCAACTCAAGAACTTGCGCACACGGATAATATTTTTTTAAGCAACTTAGATTTGTGTTCTGCATGTTTACTTGTACATAGTCTAAGGTATCAATCATTTATGGTGAATACTTTGAAAATATTGTTTATTATCACTGTTTCACATTTGTTTTATAAATTGGTACAGAATATAAAAAATTAGAACTCTCGTGTAAAAATTATAATTGTAAAATTTATCTATTTGTTCCAGTTGTGCTCTGCATATTCGATTTTGAAATTGTGTATGACCATAAACAATTTACTTTTCTTTTTAATTAAGCTTAAACTTACATAAAAATATAGCTTAACAGAAACGATCTTAAAGCATTGAATACCAATTAACCTAAACCTATTGTAATGTAAATATGATAAATTTGAAACTTGCTATATATTTCCCACTCGTGTTCACTTGTATTCACTCTTGTGTACTTTTTCGACCCATGTAACAGAATCCGGAATCCAGAATCCAGCAAAATTTGATTGTTATAATCAGGAATCCACACTGATGAAATCTGAAATCTTGAGTTGATTTGGAATCAAGAATCCAAAGATTTCAGAATCTGGAATCTACTTTTTCATAGACAAACTGTCTTTCTCAGGTGTCTTGCGCTAGCGAGTTCACGGCCATTCATTTCCATCTTTCTCTGTCATATGTAGCATGCAGCACATCATTACTTAGTTTTATCTGCCCAGTCGTTGATTTTATTCATGTATGTCTTTCTCTGGCGATCCCTTACTCGTGTATCTCTCAAATTCTTGATGTTACTCATGTATATCATTCTCATGCGACCCCTTGCTCTTGTATTTGTCCAATCCTTGATGTTATTCAGACAATCCTTTGCTTTTGTATCCGTCCAATCCTTTATGTCACTCATGTATTTCATTCTCAGGCGACCCCTTGCTCTTGTATCTGTCCAATCCTTGATGTTACTCAATGTATGTCATTCTCAGGCAACCCTTTGCTCTTACATCTGTCCAATCCTTGATGTTATTCATGTATATCATTCTCAGGCGACCCCTTGCTCTTGTATCTGTCAAATCCTTGATGTTACTCATGTATATCATTCTCAGGCGACCCCTTGCTCTTGTATCTGTCCAATCCTTGATGTTACCATGTATATCATTCTCAGGCGACCCCTTGCCCTTGTATCTGTCCAATCCTAGGCCTTGATGTTACTTATGTATGTCATTCTCTGGCAACACCTTGCTCTTGTTTCTGTCCAATCCTCGATGTTACTAAATGTATATATGTCATTCTCTGTCGACCCCTTGCTCTTGTATCTGTCCAATCCATTTTCCTTTCTACCCTACCTGTTACAGCAAGAGTCTTCGTTCCTTTCCTCATCATCAAATATCCAACGTTTTTTTTCTCTTTCGTTGGTGCCAATACTTTTTCATTTGCTACTTTCTCTTTCCACGATATTCTCAACATTTTGCGTAGGAACCACATTTTTGTTGCCAGGAGTCTTTTCTGCATTTTTCCTGATTATAATGACCATGTTTCATATCAGACTTACCAGGTGTAGCGTTTTTAAACGCTACACCTTAAAAGGATTCTCATCTTTGTCGTCATACTGATCCGAGCGTTCATCAATATGGACTTTTTCTTAGTGAAGGCATTTTTGGTTACCGCAATGCGTCTCTTATTTTCATTTTTCTGATCTAGCGTCTGATAATGATATGCTGCCAAGATAATCGAATGTAGCAATTTGTTGGATGGTTTTCCCTTGTGCGATTATCTTACATACGGGTGTCCCTGGTTTCTTCAACATTGTCATTATTGTGACAGTATTAGCTGAGTTAGAGACTGTGCACGAGTCACGTGACAGTTCGGGTGTTTGTTATTGAGTTGTTTCGCCATCTTAGTTGTTGTAGAGTCTTTGAACATGGTGTCACAACTAAACCGAAACTGAGCTTCAATAAACCAGCAGGATTGCAAGTTATGGCGGAAGGAGCACAAAAATCTGATAGTGTTGGTGACACGGAGACCATTCGTGGTGTATCACATTTAAAACCGCCAAACAAGTTTGATTTTGATGCGCCGGATTGGGCAACAACATGGAAGAGGTGGCGTGAGGTGATTGAACTATGCACTGTTTTAGCATCAGCGGACAGAAGTCAGGAAACTATGGGAAAGTTATTCCTTTATGTTATTGGTAGTAGAGGACGCGCAATTTATGACACGTTAGATTATATTGCATGCTGGTGAGCCCTCGCAACGCACTTTTAACCTTGATGTGTTTGAGAGATGTTGTAAACCGAAAAAAAATTAAGCAGTAGAACGCTAGAAAGGTTTTTGCAATATTTCAGGAAGAAATTGAGACGTTTGATCAGTTTGTAGAGGAAAGATGTGACAGTATAAGCTAAGTTAGAGACTGCATGAGTCACGTGACGCTTCGGGTGTTTGTTGTTGAGTTGTTTCGCCATCCTAGTAGTCGTTGAGTCTTTGAACAATTATGTAAGTTATTTTTGTGTTAAAACAAATCGAGATTTTCGCTTCTTTGATCATTTTGTTCAGGAGATATTGGAGTACTTTTCTGTTTTGGCAATCAGTACACTATGATCTGCATATGTTGCTGATGTTATAACCATTTAAAGTTACGCTGGGTAGATCGTCAATCTCCCGAAGTAAAATTTCACTATACAGTAAAAAAAATCTCGTGCTATTACATATCCTTGTCTTATTTCCCTCTCTTATTTTCGTCTAGTTGCTAAGTTTGTTATCTACCTTCGATGCGGCTGTTTGTCACCAGGACAAGTTCCGTATCCAGCGAAGTGTCTTTCCTTCAATGTCTAGTTCGTTCAAGATTGCAAACAGCTTTTCGTGTTGGAGACTTCGTTGAAAGCTTTTGAGTATCGATGAAGCAGAGATATAGGTCATATTGCACTTCTATACGATTGTTTAACTGTCAGAATAAAATTTGCTTGATCCCACCCATCGCATTTCACTTGGTCCTATAGAATGTTACATTAATTTGATTTCTTTCCGATTCTTTCATTATGTTTTCAGGTCTGTCGCTCTGGTACATAGTTCCTCCTACATTCCATGTTGAGATGTTCAAAGTTTCTCTGTTTTTCTTAACCGTATAGTGATTTACAAAATAGTTAGAAAAGTCCATGAAACTAAAACGAAAAAGAGGTTTGTCTTATTTTAAACAATGACATATTGTTTTTTTAAAAAAAACATCTCAAAGGATAAAAAGACTGCATAGGGTCCCATTTTGACATGACGTAATTTGACTTCCCTCGCTGAAAGTTGAAACTGAATTCCAATGATTTTAAGCTTATCTTGGAATCAGGAAAACAAAGGAGTAGAATCTGAAATGCTGAAAGTTGGAATCTGGCATCCAGAACCTCCGTTGATTTTGTTACACGGGTCAAACATTTAGTCACAAACCTGGAAAACCATCTGTTTTTCCACGTCCTTTTCCGTTGCCATTGAAGCACGGTTAAGTGAGTTAACCCTGGTAACTCATGAAAAATAACAATAACTGAAATATTTGATATTTAGAGGAATTGGTCAAAATTTTAACAATATTCACTAGAAAACGGTAGACTTGTCAAAGCTTAGAGAACTCAATAGAAAACGTATGAGTTTTCAATATCTAAAAAAATGTAATTTATGTTTTTTTGTTCAAGTATTGAAAGTGCAAGTTCAAGCCAGACAACCAGAACAGAAGTAAGTGAAGATGTTACCTAAAACTTTTAAATGTTTTATCAAGATTTGATTGGAGAAATTTTTGTTTTCAAACAGTTTTTATCGGACATATTTTTTGATTTAATGATTAAGACTGGCAGCATTGTTCGCACATTGTTGCAATATTCCATTTCGAAATTATAAGTTATACATTGCTGTCTGAATAGCAGGTCCATATATTTCAAGATTTCAAAATTGACCAATTGTGGGGTACAAAAGACAAACAAAATGAATGGCCACCAATTAGCGGCCAACCATTTGACTTTTGAGAGGGGTGGTGATTTTTTTCTGCATAATTTTTTTCAGTTCATGTGGCCGGAATTTATTCCATGAAAACAAACAAAATTTTTAGTAGTTTTTTGTGTGCATGAATTTTTTCAATACTTCAGACCGTGCAGAACTCTTTTAAAATAAATCTCCCCCCCCTCTCCTATCAAAAGTCAAATGGTTGGCCCTTATAGGTGAACTCATATAGATAGCACAAACGTGCTAGTAGCTAAATTGAAGCCACTATATTGGGCACTATGGCTATAAGTATAGATAGCACAAACGTGCTAGTAGCTAACTTGAAGCCACTATATTGGGCACTATGGCTATAAGGGTGAACTCAATTATAGATAGCACAAACATGCTCGTAGCTAACTTCAAGCCATTATAATGGCACTATGGCCAAGTTGGTAGTAGGTGACAGCAAATTCCCTCTCTCCAAGGGATTTTATTCTACATCTGGAAACAGCAACATAATTTGCAGTACTTGTCCTGTGCATAAAATTATAGCTTATTAAATAGAGGTATCAATTACTAACATCTACTGTAATCAAACAGCTGCGGCATCAAAAGCATTGTGGAATAAAATCTAAATTATCAATGAAATTGTTATCTATATACTTTCAAAGCAATAAAATAAACCTACGTTTGTAAATTGATTTCGAGAACAACCTGACTTGGTTGTGCTGTGATTCTGGTTAAAAATCATTCTTTGAAATAGCATTATTATAATATTTTATTCCTCATTAGATCCATGGCTTCAGTAAGCACAAAAAGATTAACCACTAAAATCAGCAAGGAAAAAAGTAATTATGCTCGATTTTGCTGTCTCGTAAGTGATATTGCAGAAGAAGTTCTCCTTTGTTCAAAGAAAAAAGCTCCCGAAGGCGCGTGTGATTTGATCAGAATTAGACAGTGCAGGAGTAAACTTACACAAATGTATGATAAGTATAGCCAACCTTCAATCTCTGAGGTTGACTTTGAGGGTTACTGGAAAGACATCGGTGATGCTCTCATCGGACTTGGTTGGGCAAAATACAAGGAACCCATCAGTGATCTAGAACACCAGCCAATGGAAAAGAAGTTTTGCAAACTCTGCATAGAGATCCTTGATCATTTGATGCACCTAATTGAAAGAAGACTGGATGAGACTGGTGCCAAAACACATGAAATGAGTGATCATACCAAGAGTGGAGACACTGAAGACTTCAGTAAAGGTGAGCATGAACATTTTAGAAGAGATTGATCAACAATATTTATTGTAAACTATATATATATGTATTTATATACGTATGAAGGTATCTTTCTCGGTCCTTCCTCGGTCCTGCTTAAGTGCTCGATGGTTAATGTGCCATAGCTAGGTTAAAAGAAAATAAAAGAAATAGATTATGTCTAAAACTTTAACTTTGAGTTTCTGGAGCCGACTTTGCGGCTCCGTCATCAGAAAGTTTTAGCGCGGTCTAATTCAATATTAGCAATTTTCAGATAATAAATCAGTAGCATTTGAATTGCTAGTATAAAAAATAGTTATAATAGTAGGTGTTTACCTATTATTACTAAGTTGGAAAAGTCCTTCAAGCCAAAACAAAAAGAGAGGTTTGGTTTGTTAAACAGTAACATTTAAAAAAAGGATTAAAAAGACTCCACAGGCCGGTACTGGTTTCCTTGCTGAAAGTTAAAGATGAAATCCATTGATTAAGGCATATCTTGAGATCCGGAATATAAAAGAGGGTCGGAATTCCCATGTGGATTTTGTTACATCGGTCGAACTCTAAGTCACAACCAATAAAAACCATCTGTTTTTCCTCGTTATTATCCGGTGCCATTTTTGAGCACGATTCAGTGATTTAAACCTGGTAGCTAAAAGCACTCAATAGAAAACATAAAAGTTCTCAATGTCTAAAATATTTTATTGTTTTTTTTTTGTTCAAGCATTTAAAAGGCAACCTGAAGTCCCAGAATCTGAGGACAAGGTTAGTACCATTCATACTTAATTTAAAAAGTTTGAGTTGCGTTTCCAAGGCAAAAGTGAATTGCTCTACGCTTTTTAGAAGATCTCAAGACAACATAAAATAGGCCATTTCTCTCTACTGGTATGGTTAATTAATATTCAGCATTCTCTTTCTTTAAACACTCTGCGTTCACGATTGGTCAAAGTTGATCACGTTATTTCGATTCTGTCACTAACTTGAATTTTTTGCGTGATTTGGTTGAAAATGGGCGAGTTTTCGAACAATTTAAACTGCTAAATAAATCAATATGAATCAAAATGATTTTTATTGAGCTTTTACTCCAGCGAAAGTTGTCATTTTCAGAGTTTATATTACACTTAAGTTATTTGGCCTTATTTTCGACGCACGTCAAGAAATCTTCGCCTTTCAAACAAACTCATGAAGCAGTTTGCGATGCTTTTGATCAGATTTTCAGTTTGATTTTTTTAAATGGAACTAAACCCTTTGCCTAATTTGCTGAATACCAAATTTACAATCATTGAAGTTGTTTAAATATTGTTTTTAGGGTGCTGAATACTTGAAAAATATGCAGATTACTGACTTTTTTTTAAAAAGATGGCAATTTTTGGTTGTTTGTAATTATTCAAATTCCTGCTTCAAGCTCGTTAAGTCATGTATTGCGCCTTGCAATGCAATGAACTCAGAATCTGATTTTGTATATTTTAAAATGATTAGTTACTTTCAGTTAGTGGTTAGTTTACAAATACTCCCACTTGCTGACGAGAAAGTAACAGTCCCGTACGCAGGAATTTCGCTGGGGGGTGCGAACAAATATTTTTGGGACCAACCCCCCAGACATGACTTTATTTTATCACAACTTTTATAT
This sequence comes from Zoanthus sociatus, assembly GCA_025331085.2. Lineage (NCBI taxonomy): Eukaryota > Metazoa > Cnidaria > Anthozoa > Zoantharia > Zoanthidae > Zoanthus > Zoanthus sociatus. The sequence goes on from JAOBAY020075037.1 coordinate 8,195, forward strand.
TTTCAGGACAGCATAATATTGATAAAGTTTTTTGTAAAAATAACTTTGGGCTTAGCATATTTTTGCTGGACAGACAAATTAGATTTTATTCGAATTTATGATTGAAATTGTTTTACAGGTAAATAAAGTGCTTCTAAATATGCTTTGATGATCATTTTCCATCGTAAACTATGTTTGTTTTATTCATTACTTTTATTATCAAGTGGACTTTGTGGACATTTACGGTCGTTGGGGGGAGGGGGGGATGCGTGCGCACCCCGCGCACCCCCTCTCCGTACGGGCCTGAGTAAACTTGAGATTGGTCCTACTGCACTCGCTTTGCTTCAAGCGTATATTCCTTGCTTCGCCAGTAGGTGGGTGTTTTTGTAACCAAACCACTCATCCAGTTACTAACCCACAATAACCTGGATTAAAGTCTATGATGTCATGAAAGAAAGCATTTAAAATCGCTGTTTTACTAATAGTCTTCCTGTTGAAAACCCAGTATATATGAATTAGGACAGAAAAAGTGTTCACCAAAATTAAAATCTTTCCTATACATGATATTCCATTGTTATAGTACTCCAATATGCTTAGCTATAGAAAGCAAAATCAATGAAATTCGAGGCAATAAAAGATAAAAAGTAGATTTATTTAAAACTGGCGATGTAAATGTATCAAAAAACGGAAAGTGGTCAAAATAATTTTTAATAAGCCAAATTCGATGTAAAAATTCAGCTTGGCCCGAAGTTATTTATTCATCACTGCCTATATACTGGGACTTTTTCGTTTTATTCCTCTAAGCCTCGAACCCAAGCAGGATTCAGCTAATATATCAAAATTGTCTATTATACTGCAAATCTTTACATTTTAGTGAAAATGGATATATTTCTGCATCTCTCTAGATATTATTTAAATGCAATTTTTTTTTGTTATTGGAGACGTTAACTGGCCACAGGCATTTGATAAAATAAAACAGCAACACAACATCGGGTCCTGCAAATTTTTAATTACCGTGTCCTGTTGAATCTTGCAACATTAAAGGTTCCATTCATGACTCTTGACTCTTTTAGGAAATGCACCGTTCTTCAATTGAGCTCGAATTGGAAAATCAACCTTTGCTGTTAAGAGCTTTACCTTACCTTTTGGAAGATAACAAGAAGTCGGTTCATTTGTATGTTTACAGTGGTGACCGGGATACCGTGGAAGAACTCAAAAAGAAAGCTGAAATAAAGTTTTACAAGCTTAATGCACTTATTGAGTGTACAGATCTTGCAGTTACCCCTTTTAAAACGCCACCGTTTAACTTCCCTGAGAGGGTGGAAAAGTTAGATTCTAAAACTATTGAAGAAATAAACAATGACATTCAAAACAACCTTTGCGATTTTTCATCACATCGTAACGTTACAGCAATCATGGCCGGACAAAAAGTTTCGAAATCTTATTATACTAATAAACCGTGTATCACAGTCTACGTTATGGGTAAAGGAAGAATTCCTTTCGGTGAAACAGAGCTTCCGAAAAACGTGGGCAATTTTGCTACTGATGTTGTAGAGGGCTTTGTAACAGAATTAAATTCTCATGGTGAGCTGTATAAAACTGTATCTAGGCCCTTAAAGCTTGGAGTTAGTGTTGGAGTGAAGGGAAAACGTGCAGCGGGCACACTGGGTGCAATAGTGAAGGACGCAAAAGGCAATATGTATGCACTCTCGTGCGAACACGTGTTTAATCCAGATCCGGTTGGTGAGAATTCTCAAATTGAACAGCCAGCCTTAATCGATTACGTGTATTACATTCGAGACTCGGTAAAAGATCTGGAAAGAGCCG